>CAUYSK010071375.1:0-64865 GCA_963575035.1 Avahi laniger | reverse complement strand
TTTCAGCCTATCTCGGCTTTCAATATGCCTTTCTCACTGAGCTTAATCGGGCTTTTGATTTAAAATGAAAACTGTGAGACTCTTCCTTGCTCTTGAACACCTAGAGGCCATCACAGGGTTATTAACTGGCCTAATTTTAATATTGTGTCTCAGGGAATAGAAAGGCTTGAGGAGAGGAACAGAGATGGGGGAACGGCTGGTTGTGGAGTAGTCAGAACCCAAACAGCATTTATTAAGGTCCATCTTACATGGCTGCAATTTGTGGCACCCCAAAACAATTACAACAGTAATATGAAAGACTACTGATCACATATCACCATAATAGGTATAATAATAATGACAAAACTTGAAAGATTGCAAGAATTACCAAAATGTGACACCGAGACACAAAGTGAGCACATGCTATTGGGAAAATGGCGCCTATAGACTTGCTTCATACGGGGTTCCCACAAAACTTCAATTTGTAAAAAAACACAGTATTTGCAAAGCACAATTAAATGAGGCATGCCTGTATTTAGAAATATCTTTTGATTACAAATACAGTAATAGTCACATTAGCCAGTGGGGGCCATCCAAGAATGTATGTAGGAAAATATAAGAAGCATTTATTCAAGTTGTGATATGAGCATTAAGAATGGAATGGGAAGCCACTCGTAAGTCTGGGGTATGAATGGAAGGAAGGGGACAGGGAATATTTGGAACTAGGCCAATATATACTCAAGCATGAATTCTCTGGGTCAGACAATAACCTGGGGTTGGGGGAAAAAAAGAAAAGAAACAGTGTCTATGTGACAAGTGTGTGTGTATTTGTTTGCTTCTTCACACTGGATAATAAAATTGTTGTCTAGATTCATAAGATGACAGAAGGAAACCCTTCAGAAGCTCTTGAATTTGATACCTTCTGTAAATCTATGTCCTGAAAGAATAGCTACAAGAATATTTGATAAGCAAAGATCTCCAATCCCTTGCCTTCTTTCAACTAGTTTTGTCATAATCATGACACAAATAATTCTGTTTTAAAAAACAAAGCTGTTCTAGAATATGATTGCTAATGGGGCACTTGCAAGCCCTTCTTCTTTTGACAAGTTGAGTTCAAATAGTATTTGTGGGTGTAAGAACATGGTTTGTTTTTAATCTGCATCCAGACACCTCATCCCTGCAAAAGTTTTGTACCATGATTTTTTAAAAGGAATACTGTCTAGAGTTTTGACAGTGCTCTCTGCTGATAATCCTTAACCAATTAAAGAGGACCCACCAGAGACCTTTTTCATGAAAGATTTACAGAAAAGTCACAATGTAGTCAAATTCAAAATGAAGAGTATAAAGATAAGTGAGCAATTTTTGAGAAATAACATATTCAGTAAAAGATAAAACAGCACTTCAAAATACAATGGAACAGCATTAAAAAAAGATATCTTGGGAGACATTTCTCTCCCCTAACAACTCTTTAGAATAAACAGATTTCTTCAGGGTTTCTTTGAAAGACTGTAACACTTAATAGGTAATTGGGTCAATAGTCCCACTGTTTTGAAACAGCTCTCCCTGGGGATACACACATCTTGCTCTCAAGCAAGAGCGTCATTTTGATAATTTGAAAAACAAAAAATGTTTGATTGTCTCTAGCTGAACTGACGCTAGTAAAGGAAGAAGCCAGTTTATTTCTGAGGGACATTGCATATCAAGGCCTGCATTAATTCCACTTGCTGCCACTCAATAACTATTAGTTTTTAGAATATGACGTTACTTTTGCCAGATTTGGTACTTTATGCTTATTTTCTTCTTAAGTTAGGGACGGTAGCAGTAGGAAATGAGATCTGGCCCGAACTGGGAGCCATAGATTATAGAATATTGATTCTGCAGGGGAGAGTAGGTGAGGGAGGGGAATTACAATATATTCAGTTCCTATTGTATGTTAGGCACTGTGGTAGGTGCTTCGTAATATATAATTGCTGCAATAGCCTTATACAGTACGCATTAATATCCCTAATTCGAGAGATGTGAAAAAGGCTCAGAGAAGTCAAGTACTTTCTCCAACGGCACATAGATAATGTGGCAGCAGAAGAATTCTAATTTAGATCTGTCAAATTCCAATAATGTGCTCTTTCCAATTCAAGAGGCTGACTCATCAGCAAGAGAACTTGATATCATCCAGCTCAGCGTTGCTCAGTTCTAATGGCGTATGAATCAGCTGTGGGTCTTGTGAAAATGCAGTTTCTGATTCAGTACATCTGGGGAGGGACCCGAGAGCCTGCATTTTTAACAAGCTCCAGGCGAAGCTAATGATGTCGGTTTAGAGGCTCCTCTTACAGCACCTAGTCGCTGGCATACCTCCTATGATTCAGTTGTCGAAACCTAACGTTCTGAGAAAGAGCTTGAGATTCCCTAACTAGCTAGTGGCAGAGCTGAGTTTGAGCTAGTGTCAATGCCAAAAGGCGGTTTTGGCGGTAGCCCTCTCCTGTTCTCCAACGGCCCACCAAAGCAGACCCTTATAAAAATGCATGTACTTGCTAGGCAAACTCAGTTACAAGAACTCCCTAGGCCCCCTTTTCAATAAGATTGCAGTCCCTCCCTTCTATGTGGAATTCATCACTACCGGGAACCCTGCGTTCTGACCTGCAGGCGGTGCTGTTTCTACCTAACTCAAGTATTTGCACCTGAAAGTGGGGTGCACAAGTGAGCCCTGGAAGGAAGCCATTAAGATTCCTCCACAGCAGGGGGCACAAACTCAAATGTCCTTGGTCAAGCAAGTCATGGAAAGCATTAAAGCAGGCTTGCTGGGTGCTGACACACCTGTGAGCTGCTGTCCCTCCCAGGAGGGAGGAGCTTGGTCTCTAAGCCAAACCATTAGGTACTCTAGTTAATTCAGAAAGGCTGGTTCAGCTTAAACTGTCCTACAGGTAGTTAGTATCTCAGTAAACAACCCTGCTCAAATCTTCATTTGGTGATTGGTTCCTCTGAGAACATCTAGGGTCCTCCAGAGTGTTGGAGAGAGTGCCTGTGTGCGCACACATGTGTGTGTGTGTGTGTGTGTGTGTGTGCAATTTTGGATGATCAGATATTTGTTTATTTCTGCTTCTCCTACTCATCACACCCAGGATGATATTGGAGACTTCTTTACCCTCAGTTCTGTAAGTCCACCACAGAATTTCTAATAGACTTGTATAATTTGGCTTCAAAATGCTCCACTGAATAGGGAATTATCTTTTGGCAATGGACCGTTAATCTCATTAAATAATAGCAACTAGCAGTTCCTTTCAGTGCCAACATGTGGCTAGATGAGACACCTGGATGGACTATATCTGCTACATATTTTTACAAAATGAACCAAATCTAGGGAAAGGAGTAGGTGTTATCACAGTTATGCATCTTATATCAACAGAAAACAATATCAAATAATTCAAATAAATATTCTAATCTGTATATGCTTTACAAATATTAATGGATAAGTCCACATTAAAAATAAGGATTTGTGCTTTGTGCATCAGAATCATGGATTCAACTAATTTATTCCCCATAGCTATAATTTTGTGTACAAATTGAATTTTAGAAAACCTAGTAAGTTAGAAAGAACATAGTATTGAACACAAGATATTTTAAGAATATAGGAATTTGAGGTTATAATTTACATGTGATCTAAATTTTGGCAGCATTTTATGAATAAACTAGAAATTAGCTGGGTATCATATCTGACCTAGAATTTGGGAACCTTATAATTTATCGCAGTTGCTGAAGGAAAAAAAAATGAAACACTAGACTCTTGCAGGATAGAATTAACTATAGTATTTGCACCCTTGGTAGGATAAGCACAGATGACAGGCAGAGAGAAGTGACACATTCTGGACGCTAGTTATGTGGCTGTCTCTCTAAGTTTTGAGCCACTTCTAAGTCTCAGTTTATGCATCTGTAAAATAAGGAGTTAGACTTCTGTATTTTATCTCAAAGGCGTATTCCAGTTCTAAAATTTTGATTCTATGAACCACATTTTACACTTATAAAGTTAGCTTTAATGCGCCTTCACATAGTATCAAAGTAATATGCATATATGATTTGTAAAAATTCTAGTAAAAGGCGGCTTATCATGGAATCATCAGTGATCTTCTTATACGCTCCTCCACTCCCTATAAGAAATCACTCTTGATTTCTCCTGATGGTAACCTCCAGATCCTCAGGGAGAAGTGATGCTTAGGCCTCTTTTTCTGATTAGTCGAGTGTAGACAATGAGGATTTTGCTCACATCCTCCATGGTAGTTAAATCACTGTAGTGATATAGTTCCTTTCTTGATTACCTGTAAACATTTACACCTTTGCTTCTTGTTTCATTACACAGTGTCTCCTGATTTTCTATTTTGAAAGATGAGAGTATTCATCATTTTAAGTGCAACCTGTTAAAATTTGAATTATATTAGTTACTATTTGATTATTTTATTCAAAGGAAAGAGGTTAACATTTAGGTGTGTTTAGATGTGTCGGGTCCCAGTCTGAAATGTCAGTTCTTGGTGTGCTCTTGGCCGAAGAATGACCAGACATGCCAAAAGCAAGGTAAGCATGAAAATGAGGTTTATTGAGGAGAGAAAGATAGAATTGCAGAGCAAGAGCAAGATATAGGTTTACAGAGCAAGATGCATTCACCACAGATGACAACCGGACCCATTGTGGTAGCAAAGGAGAGCTTGGTTATGGTCTGGGTCTTGTTTTACAGTGTCCAGATAGGGACCTCCCCGTGGTTCAGATGTCATCATGGAATCACTTTGATGGACAGTTGGGAGTTATATGACCTGAGTCTTATCACACATGCGGGTCTCCCATGAGCCTCTCTGAAAGTCCATTTGGGGAAGGTGAACCGCAGTGGCACCCACTTTCGTATCTAGGAGACCTGGAATCCCACGTAGTCTACCTAACAGATGGTACTCCTGGATAGGGTAAGGGATCTTTTGAAAATTTTGTCACAATTAATTCAACATTCATTGTGTGAACTATTTATAAGAGAAATCTCAGGTTACCCTTCTTGGCCTTTGTGAAATCACTCTTTAGGTTTTGAACTTGTAAAACTGCAGTCTTTGTTCTTATCTTCAGCTTACCTGCAGATCTACAATGTTTTCTCTCAAATAAATGTCTCAAGGGACAACAAATAATAACAAAATGACTAATTACTGTGGATAGTGTCAAGAGCTGTGAAAAGTCAAATTTCACCCTACTTGCCAGCCAGCTAACAAATGAGCCTGCAGCAGCTTCATGAAAGCTGACAGAAGATGTGAGATACCTGGGTCAGAAACAAAGGATGTTATTAGTCACAGCAGAGCAAGCAACCTGGCTCTCACGTTCAGGTCCCTGCTAGGCCCCATGTGGGGTACAGAGAGGCAGGTTCATGTGGGTACTATACACAGTAAGTTGGCATCACAGCTGAGGGATCTCAAGCTTAGGAAACCCTGATTTTTTTTAATATAAGGGGCCTGCAAACAAACCTGTCTAAACTTTGCCTCAAAGAGAGGCATATCTTTATTGTAATGGATAGCAAACAAACATGCCCCTTGCCCTGGAGGGAGACACTACCGCAATCTTCCAAAACTTTTGCTGTAGAAAAAATTCCTGATAAAGGGGTGGGGAACCTATGGCCTCTAGGCCAAATGTGGCCCTGCAGATCCCCAAGTGCAGCTCCTCACCTGAATCCAAACTTTACAGAACAAATCCTTTTAATAAATTTGGATTCAGTCAAAGGGCCACACTCAAGGATCCAGAAGACCACGTGGCCCCAAGGCCTCAGGTTCCCCACCCCTTTCTAGCTTTCGGTGGAATTAAATGAGATAATACATATAAAAGTACTTAGTATTGTTAAATGCTCAATCAGTGCAGCTAGTATTACTCAAGCACATGCTCTGAAGGATTTCCTTCTGTTACTAGTCTAATTATCTCTGTAAAACTTAATTACTTAAGCATATGTTATGTATCAGTCAGGATAGTAGGTAGTTTATGCTGGATCACGCTAACAAAGGCTTATTTCTTGTTCACCCTACATGCCCACTCTGCAGTGTTGTCGGGGGTCTGCCCATTATGGTCAGCCAAGGACACAGCTGATGGGAGCAGCCATCATCATTTTGTGAGGCTTGGGGAAAAGAGCTGGGGAAAGTCTCATACACCACTTCTGCACAAAATTCATCACCAGAACTAGTCACGTGGCTGTACCAAACCACAGGGGGGCCAAGGTGACCAGTCCTACCAAGTACTAGGAAGGCAGAGCTGGAAATGTTTGCCCAACAGCATTCTTGCCTACCACAGTTTACGCTGTGGCTGGTAGAAATAAAAATCAACCCACAAGAAGAGTCTTTGTTGCCCCTTTTAAATAAAGAAAGTGAAATAATTAATTAAAAAAAATTTGTTTCAGGGCTTAATCAAAGCAAAGCAATGAAGAGCATGAAATTCCCAAAATCTTTATTACATACTGTGGTTAACATTTTCCTCTTTGCCTATTGTGCTAAAAATACAAAACACTTGAGTGAAGTTCATCGGAAGCCTCTGGGGTATTAAGAAATTTTGATATTGCTGATACCAATATCGTTTCCTTTTTTCTAAGCGTTGCTGTTAAACTAAGACAATGCTCAGACTTAAAGTCCAGTGAACTCCTAGGCTATGCTACTAATGTTGTATGAAATGAAAGATAAAAACTGAAACCAGGATGGAAGTATTATATTGTACTTACCATCTAATGTTTTATACCCCTCTTTATATATGTATTTATATATATATGTTATTTATACATATATAAATATATACACGCACATACTTTATTTTCTCTCTAGATATTGTCACAGTGTCTGTATTAACTTAGAGAAATAGAGAATAGAACACTTGATAATAAAAATCTAAGTGATTATATGTTCTCAGAATCACTTAGGAAAGTCGCTTAATCCATACATACGCTTAGGACAATCTAATTTCACCTTAGTATGAAGCAAGTGATGACATTTTTTATGAGGTTCAAGGAAAACAACTTGCTAGAATGGGGACGAAAGCTCTGCAACCTTCTCTCTTCCCTTACCTTTGCTCCGTGACAGCCATGCAATCCATGTAACACAACCAGGACTGAGTGAAACAAACCGCCAACTACTGTCTGCCATGAAACGTTAGATCAGGATTAGATTTTCTAAGGTTCCTTTCTGAAGTTACTATTTTCTTGCTTTTTCTAAGTTTTAGTGAGCCATTTCCAAGTTCAATTTATTTATGAGTGGCTCATAATTCCTTTTACGAACTGTGCTATTTCACGAGTTTCCTATGTGTCTTCCCTACAACCCCAGTAAACACTGATATCAAAACATCATCAAAGAAGTGAGTTCCCTCTATACACAGCATCACCAGCAACAACAAAATTCTATCTTCTCCAAAGAAAGGACAACGCATCTGCAGTATTTAAATATTTATAATATTATAGTCAAATGTAGAACTTTAAAAATATTTCCAAAGCTAATTCCATTTCTTTCTACTTTAGATATACAGGGAGTACTTCTATCAGGAAGAATGTGAGTTGAAGAGAAAATACCTTTTAAAAACACGTGGATTGTTTTTGTCAGCTAAACTCATTTGCTGGGCAGTGAGAGGACATGAATACTCTAAACTTCATTTCCATTTCCTGGTGGTAAATGACTGCCTAACTTATTAACGGATAGCAAATATGTGAAACAGGAGTAACAGCTTAAAACAAACATATTGTAAGTTTAAATCTCATTTCCCCTCCCTTTTCCAAGGCCCAGCATCAGAAAGCATACCTCATGGGAACCCTCAAAAGTAAGATTTCCTCTTCTGTGAGTGTGAAACTGTAGGGCTGTTTCATAATTAGCTTTCAGGTTACCATTAGTAGCTGCTAATTCCAGATTTTAAGTCCTTATTTGTGAAAAGTATGATTTAGTGGGACAGAGGGTATGTTCAAAGAGGCTCTCCAGACAATTTTGTTACATAACAAAGTCTGAGAATTTCAAACTACAGCTTTCTACCCGAAATTATAAAGAACACTAAACATTAAGAAAAAACAGCAGAAATACTAAAATTTGAGGACATTGTACATGTAGTTTTATTAATGACTTCTTATTAAAAAAATAGTAATTTCAAAGGAAAAGATGCTGAGAAAACAAAGGTATAATTTCTGCACAATTGTCAGTCATACAGTTAATTCAAAGTTAGGAAAACAATACCAAGCTAGACAACGTATTTATTGACTTATTTCTAATTGCAATACCCACCTCTGCACAAGAGATTAGTAAAATTATAGTACAGATCAAGTTCCCCAAATCATTTTCAAAAGAAATGATCAATACCAAATATTAGTAGCTAAAAGATCAGAGATTTTTGTGGCTTAAGACCCTTCGCACATTGAGAGCTCCAACAGAGGGAAAAAAGCAAATAATATCAACACGGTGGCTCATCAGAAGATTGTATCTTCTAATATGTGCAAAACAAAAGCATCTATGTTATTAATATCATCCTCCTTCAAGCTTTTAGGGAATATGAGGTCAAACTAATAATCAGTGATAAGAGACATATCACTGTCACATACTGAAATTCAATCAGGACTGATCATGCTGAGACTCATTGTTACTTTTTTCTTTAGGTCTAAAAAACTTGTATACTCTAATTATTTTAAGCATTTAAATATAGATTATTTCTCCTGGTTTTACTATGTCACTGTGGAAATAAATCCCCAAAGTAGCAATTTCTTGCAACATTGATCAGAAATGCAAATATCACCTAAAATTTAAACATATATAACACACACACACACACATATACATATTTATTTTCAGAGGATATACAAAAGCTTAAATAAAAATAGATAATAAAAACATTTCAGTTATAGAAAGTGAAAGTGCCACTTCAGCATAAGTTTACTTTTGTGTTTATTTTACAAAAAGACTTGAGAATACTTGAGGAACACTATACAATGACAGTGAGCAACCTTTTCAGCCTTTGTTTCTTTCTTCTTTAAATATAGATGTTGACAGAAAAGATGGATTAGATGCAGTCCACTTTCTCCTCAGTTGGCTGACTTTTTAGAGGATTATAAACCATGAAACTAAACTGAGTAAATGTTGAAAGTTTATTGCAAGCAGCACCTGGGGTCATAAAATGAGAAAGCGGTTTGGTCAGACATAGGATGCACATATTTACAACCAACACACACACTGCTTATTGCCTGGATACTGGCCATCGTACACCTTCTGTCTAACTGAGCCACACAGAAGTTTACTAGTGTCATCCTCCCTGGCACTCGGCAGTGACAGTCCACGAGAGGGAAGAAAGGTAGTGGGCAAGTCATCTTTGAACTTCAGATAACTGGCTGACTTTTTTGCTCTATATACATGCTGTCGTTGTTACTGTTATTCAACTGTTTTCTCATCCTTTCCTTAGAAAAAATTATCCAGGCACATTCCAAAACCTTTACTTCCCTAGCCACTAGAACATTCCCATCAATCTCCCATAAGCACCCCCCACCCCTGCTCCCTGTCTTTTCTACCTTCTCCTCTCACAGAAAGCCAGAGGAGCTATTTGTCAAGATCATTTCTGTTTAGTCAAGTTCATCTTCTTTGACTCAAATACCTGCGGGGTGGGGGAGTGGAAGGGTCCCCTTCTACTGCCATTACTTTTAATATAAAGAATTAGTCAATTTTAAATTCAGCTGCAATTATATAATTATCATTTTCCCATTCTGTTAAATCCAACTTCGAGTCTTCTAATAAGGTTTATTTCTTAAGAGGGAATCAATAAAACTGACTTATTTTATACCTAAAGCCTTTCCCCCTCATAACTTTTATCGACTTTTGTGTCTTAGCACTTAAAAAAGAATAAAGTATTCTTCAAACAAGTTTTTCAAATACAGAACTGTGGGAAGTAAAAGATCAAAGAACAATAATAAGCAGTCTAACCTAATAAGTCATATTGATCGGTAAGCTGTATATCCTCCTCATCTGAAAAGTCACTAATGAGAATCAGCAGTGGTTGATCTTAAAACGCTTTGAAACTATGATAGGCTCATATGGAAAGTAAATGAAGCAAACAACATGCCTCCAACACGGGGCAAAAATAATTCTGCTAACCTCTTTGGTTTACTAATTAGTAATACATTTTGTTCTTTGGAGCCCCAAGAAGATCTAAATGGCTGAGACATTTAAATAACGAACAGAAAAGAAATAGCGAAGATAATTTATCCCGCTCTACTTCTAATTAGTAAAAGCATTTGCTAGATTAGCCCATCTCATCAGTACTGGAGCTGATGCCAACCTTCATCTGGGACAGAAGCGAAAGATAAGAACTAACAGCCAAAGACTGGATCACAGGTGCTCACAGTCTCCCCCACAGGGTTTTAGGTATATTTTTAACCCTCTGTGGGTCTTCACAGATCATCAATTAACATTTACTCAGTGCCTACTCGATGTTTTCCCTTCTTCCATTGGATATAGTGTATCATACACTGTTTAAAAGCGCATGTTTTATAAACATTTGTAAGTTTACAAAGACATGAAATCCAAACACAACTTACCATAACTTCCAGTCACATTGGCACATATAACAGCCCCAAAGAATTTGGGATAATACTTCTGAATTCTTGAAATCACTTTCTGGCAAGCTATGGTTGGATCTTCTCCTCTTCTCATATATTCTACAGCTTGGTAGCTGATTTAAACAGAGGTGAAACTTTAGTATCACAGAATAAATAATATAATAACTCCAAACAAGGTTACCTGAAGTTAGAAATTTAAAACCACCGGCACAGTGACAGGTGACAGAATATGTAGAAATGGACAGGAGTCAGTAACTCCTATTAAAGCATCGACAAAGCAAGTAAATCTTGATATAATGTCTATCTTTTCAACTAATTCACCCATTAATTTCAGATGAAGACTATTATTTTTGGCTTTAGCTGAATAACCGTCACTTAGTAACAATAGCCAGGAAGTCATAGCCAATAGAAGTTATATTTAAATGAAAAAAGAAGCCACTAAAGGGAAAATACTGCGCATGTGTAAAAATCTAGTTGTAGTAATTAAATGTACACAATGATTGCAACTTTCTACTTTTATCATCAATTATCACAGCTCCTTTACTCAGTAGCTTTACATCAATTATTTAAGTAGGTCCTAAGTATTCTCGTCTGCGAAGCAGGGCGAGCAATACTATTATGTTTCAAAGGACTATGATTACTTGAGTGATTATCATTATTAAAATGACAGGTAGAAAGTTTGTATGCAGTTTCTAACATGCTCCTGTGCACACGAATTCAGATTACATGTGCAAAAATTATTTCCTATCTTGACAGAAAATATCTAAGGGTCTCTCAAATTCACAGGTGTGAGAGGTCGTACCTTGGTAGAAAGCGCATCAATACGTCACCGTCTCCGGTGGCTGCAGCTGCCCCTGCGGCATCATCGGCATAGGCCCCAGATCCGGGAACCGGCGAGTCTCCTATGCGGCTTTGTGGGGCAGAGCATAATGCTTTAGGACAGGAAATCAAGCGGAAGCTAAATTATGTCAAGGGCTGTTTCAAAAATAGGGGATATTTCCGCTTAGCCACTGATTATCATTCTAAGTAAATTCTTCACCAGAACACAGAGAGAAAAGGTTTTCGTTAGTTTTTCAACGTAGGTTTTAGGTTTCCACAAACCTATGTTAACTATACAACAATTTGTTATCGGATGTGGAATGCAGAAAAGTTGAACTTAGAGATTAAATGGTGGTTCCCAGAGGCTAGCGGCTGGGGGGATTGGGGAGATGTTGGCCAAAGGACATTAAGTTTCAGTTAGATGGGAGGAATAAGTTCCAGAGCACTAATGTATGTATATCATGACCACAGTTAGTAACAATACATTCTATATTTGAAAATTGCTAAGAGGGTAGATTTTAATGTTCTCACCACAAAAAAATAGGTATGCGAGGCATTGTACATGTTAAGTAGCTTGATCTAGCCTTTCCACAGTATATACATATATGAAACCATCATGTCGTATACCATAAATATACACAATTTTTATTGCCAATTAAAATAATTAGTTAATAAAAAAGAATTTATCCGCCAGTTATATACCAAGATGGCAGAGACTTATAGTGACTCATCTATTATTACCATTCTTTATCATCTAATTTTTGGACTATCTCAACCGGTTCAGAATTGGTTTCCCTTACTTTTAATCTATTCCTGCTTCCTATGTAACGTGCCAAACTTTTACCAATTCTTTTCTAGGAAGGAACCTTTAATGCTTTTCTACTTTTTCAAGATAAAAGCCAGAACTCCTTAAACGGACTTAAGACACCCTGAATCTAGCTCAAGTCCTCCCTTGCAGTCTTATTTTCCACTGCTACCTCCGCCCCACCCCGTCCTCACGTACACAGTTTCCTTCCCAGCCAGCAGGATCCCCGAACCCGAAGGGTGCACCACTTTGTATCTGCTGGTGCTTTTGCCTGCATGTTCCCCTCTCCCGTCTGCGGACTCGGGCTCAGCTCCTAGCATTACTTTACTAGCTTTCCTAACTACCCCAGCATAAACAGAGCACCTCCACCGCCCCTGAATTCTACAGCACTGGCTGTGACGCCCTTTCCTTTGGCACTCAGCAGAGAGTATAGCGTTTGCTTTCACACTCATTTATCTCACCTGTGAGGCTAGGGCTGTGCTTTGCAACGACCACCCTCCCTCCGCCCCGCCATCTAGCATACATTGCTGTACACTCAATGTTCATTGCAGCGATCTGTTCTTTTGGAAACACTAACCCAGGTATTTTGAATTTTAAACCATTTGTAGATGTACCAGCAGCAGTGCGTCCAGTCTTATGGATTACAACCATGCCTGGAAGTTAAAAAAAAAAAAAAAACAACAAAACATTGCAGATATCTAAAGTTTACCTCAAATATAACCAAATAACTGAGGAGCTGGTAACTGCTACAGTCTAAACGTTTGGGTTCCCCCAAATTCATACACTGAAATCCTAACTGACAAGGTGACAGTATTAGGAGGGGGGACCTTTGCAAGATGACGAGGTCAGGAGGGCAAGCCCTCATGAATGGATGAGCATCCTTGTAAAAGAGGCCCCAGAGAGCTAGCTTGCTCCTTCCACCACGTGAGGACACAGTGAGCAGGCACCACCTACAGCCCAGCAACGGCCCTCACCAGACTCCGGATCTGCCGGTGCCTCGGTCTTGGACTTGCTAACCTCCACCGCCGTGGGAAATAAACTTTGGCTGTGGATAGCCACCTTATGTGTGGTGTTTTGTTATAACAGCCCAAACCCACTAAGAAAGTAACATAAATATACTCCTTCGTTAATTTTAAGTAGCAGAAAACAAAAAAATTGGGCATACGGAAAATTACAGCAGTGGCCAATCTGTGGTTTTAACGTCCTGATTTCACAGCATTGCTTGGCAGCCATCCACATCCTCTCACCCCCTAACTGCTCAGGTACCGTCCAATGCCGTTTCAAAGGGACTCCAAAGAAAATCACTGATAGACTGCTAAGGTCTGGATGTGTCCCCCAAAAGTTCAAGTTTTGAACGCTTAATTGCCAGTTAAACATTGTTAACAGGCGGAGCCTTTAAGAGGTGATTGGAATGCTGATATCCGGGGGAGTGGCTTAGTTATCACAGGAGTAGGTTCTGATAAAAACGATGAGTTCGGCCTGATTCCCTCTCTCTGTCATGCCCTTTTGCCTTCAGCTACGGAATGACACTCGCCAGATGTTGGCACCATGCTCTTTAAGTTCCCAGTCTCCAGACCTGTGAGCCAAATAACGTTTTACTGTTTACAAATTACCCAGTCTGTAGTATTCTGTTATAGCAGCGGAAAATGAACTAAGACATAGACAAATGCAAAATTTCAACAGTACAGCTTGGAAAAAATTATTTAAGGTCACTTGAATATGGCCAACATAAAATTATCAAAAAATTAAATATCAAATAAAGATTTAAAAATCCACAAGTGAATAGTCATTGAATTTCTGGGGTCTGATATAAACAATTTACAAAATTGTATACAGATGCTAAGATAACATCTATCTCTCTATCTCTCTAGGGGGACATACTTACTTGGCAGTTAAAATATTCAAAATCAACTTCTGGTGCACGAATACGGATGAAGAGGATCTACAGGAAGGCAATTAATTAAATGTTAACCATAAAAACTGTACAAAAGGCAAATTACCAATAGTGTCATGACCACGGTCATCTCTTGTTTCTTTATAGGTAGGAGCATCCTGCTTTAAGATACTAGGTGGTTTGTAGGGTCCACAGTATTTTGAAGCATCTGGTATAACATTCTGTAAACAAGATTTAAGTTTTATTCCTTAGAAAGTGTGTTTTTAGAAATTGGCAAGTAGCTACATACAATCACCAACTACTAGGAAGAAACCAAAAAAGACATCTGGTAACTTACAGAAGTAAAAGCTAAGGATTAACTAAGTCTTACGTAAAAACAGATGGATATATAATTTTGCTAAATACCCATTCTAATTACATAATATGGGTTAGATATCTATATTGTATGGAACAGGTCCCCAATTTTCATTTCATATACCTAAAATTCTCAGTACAGTGGTTGATACAAATGAACACTTTTTAAAAATTAGATATTAATCCTCAAAGGAATCAGGTGCACACTTGACCTTTAAATTTCAGAATTTGTTCCCTGGCCAAAGAAGAATTCTGAGATTTAATGTAAGTCGGTATTAAAATCTTTTTTTCCCCCCAAAGCTAGGTTTATGTGAATATATTCTAAATTGTACTGTAAGATTCCTTTATAAATCTTAACGACTCAAGAATATAATCCAAATTCATCAATTTAGGCTATGTATATAGATTGGTATTAAAGCAAGAAACCTATTCTCGTGCCTTACGCATTAGTGCACGAGGTGCCTCCCCTAATCTCGTTTTGTGATTACCCTCTTTCAAGTGCTACCTCTAGTGACTCCTGACTCCTTGGTTACTCAGAGGTATTTAGGGCTTAAGGAAGAAACAGATGAGAGACTAAGATATCCCATAGAAGGACCCTGTATGGCAAAGGCAAACTGATTTATGCTAAAAGTCCTATTAAAGGCAAATTATCCCACTAGTAACATACTAGACATCTAACAGTATAAATCCTCCAGTCAAATAAAGACAAGCTATCAGATATACTGCACAGAGATAAAATCTAAGAAATACATTAGACTAATGGTTTCCCAACTTTGATTTTTCTTGGACTTTGTTACAATAGAAGCAGAGCAGTTCTGATTGAGGCAGCCCCCTCCCCACAGCAGAACCTTCACATTTTGAAAACTACTGCCAGAGATCAGTAGTTCTCCACCCTGGATGTGCATCAGATATATAGCGAGGGAGCTTTCAGGAACATCCATGCCCAGAGAGTCAACTTAAATCATTGGTTCTAATGCGCAGCCATGACACTAACCAGGACCCTAGACAATAGGTAGGCAACAGAGAGCAGAAGGGATGTCACTCAATGTTTTCAGATAATTTGCCCTTTAAAATTAAATATGTTTACCTACCCTCCAATAATTTGGCTGGCAATTCCGAGCAAGCCAATCTGAATGAAGAGCTTGAGAAACATTAGTAGATAAGTCCTCATTGATAAACCCCATGCTTTCAGCAAACTTGGTGGCTGGAGATTGGGAAGAAAAGTATAAATTAATCAAGTATCATCTTTTAAACAAAATATATGTATTGGAGATGTTCTATGTCAACTCTCTCTTAAGTGGGGTACACAAAGACATCAGAGGGACACACAAAGACTTTCAGGGAGTCTTCAGACATGACCAGTTTTAAGGGAATCAATTTCTAGATCTTCAACTTTCATGTGTGCTTCCTAAAACTGATCTGCTTGAGACCCTTGGGGTATATGTTATGACAGTCTCCTTTCCTACTGCATCTGCACATCTTCCTCCTACCACTTTACAAAAGAAAAGGCACACTTCTCACCAGTACTGACTCTCATTTCCCTGATCAGTGTGCAATGCCTAGGGTGTAAAAAACTTTGGTAAAAACTTTGAGACACCAAATGGATTCCAATGAATGGTACCAGATCCTTTTACCTGCGAGGTAGTTTCCAATTCTGTACATTCAACAAAATTGAAGGAAGCCTAGTGGAGTTGTTACATCATACATCATTAACAGTAATTTTTGACTACAGGTCACAATATGATTTTTGGTATATAACTTGGAAGGCATTCAAATAATTGACACTGCTATAACAAAACTCCTTCCATTCCCATCTTATCTTAAAGACGAAGAAAGTGAGATTTGGAAGTTAACTTATGGAGTTAAACAGATGTTAAGTAAAACAGCTGGATTTGAACTTACATCTGCTTTTGTCCACTGTTTTAGACTGAGTTCTATTTTTCACAGTGAAGACTACAGACAGAACCCTAGAAAAAATTTCAGTATTGTTAACAAATACCTGACTCTCCTGCTAAAAGTGTGTGTGTTGTATGTTCCAGTACTTTCCGTGCCACACCAATAGCGTTTTTAATTCGTCTGAGATCTCCTACTGCTCCTACATCCATAGTAGTGCTGCAAGAAAAAATGCAGTAAGATTCATTAAGGCGTTTTCATAGGTTGATAGAGAAAATATTCCTTTTCTCCAAGCCACCAGTGTTTTGTAGGATAAACTCCCTCATCTTAACACAAAAGTGACAAGATATTCATGAATTCATATAGATTCCCACAATCAGACAAAAGTAAGGAAAAAATAGAAAGATGGTATATTTACCATATACCCCAACAGCACTAAAATTCTTTCTCCTTGTTCATTTTAAAAATGGCTTTTGAAAGGCGTTGTAAGGCTCCAGATCAGGCAAAATACAGGGCTTGTGGGTGGCAGGTATACAGTTATTTATAAGGTCAGAGACATACTGCTGTAGCTTGGGATTCTCCCTGATCTAAAGAGACAACCTACTTCTGTGTGTTATTTCTATTACTATGATGATTTCTTTTTTTCATTTGAGAGGGAAACTCTTTGTGTCTGGAAAGGCCAAGTACAATAAACTAGCGGTTTTTATCTGTGACAAAACTCATGTATTCTTCCATCTTGCTCTCAGTAGAAGACCACAACTCCAAATGTAACTCAACACGAAATGAAAGTACAGAGACAAATAGGTCCTGAAGAGTGTTCTCACCCATCCATGATCATAGCATCTAGTGTGGTCTCTCCAAGTTCATCAGGACTTCCTCCAAAGCCTACAGTGCCATCACACTGCTCTCTCTCACACGTGGCGCAGCCACTCTCTACTGCATCCAAGGTCGAACCTCCAGAGACTAATGTCTTCCATGCTGTTAATAAAATCCCAACGTTTCTTTATATTTACATATTTTTCCAATGCCAAATGCAACAAGCCAAAAACGTTTTGTGAGCCCCGATTTTTAAAAACTTTTCCACATTTACTTCAAGTTAAACTGAATTTTTAACAAATTAGTTTATGAAGTGTTACAAAGAAGTCAAAGTGAAATAGACAAATTATATAATTAGTTACCATGAAGAATTCAAAGACTTTGGCTAATGGCACAAAGTGAGGGTTTCTTCATTTATTAATACCTAGTTTTCTGTGTTTGTGAGAAAAGAAGTAAGTATCTTCTCCTTTAAAAGGTACAATCAGAACTACTAAAAAGCAGTCAGATTTAAAATCCACTAAATCATAGCCTTATAAGTTTCTAATTCATAAGATTATTAAAAATATGCATAATACTTTTATTGAGGTAACACCTATCACAGTTAAGTCTCAATAATACTGTAACAGGAAATAAATAATTATAACATGGGCTTTATATGGATTGATCTATTTAATTTTCATAACAGCTTTTGAGGTAAGTACTGTGCAATTACTGTTCTTAAAGAAGAGGAAACAAAAGCCAGAGAGGTTAAGGAATTTGCTCAAGGTCACACAGCTAGTATGCAGCAGAGTCAGGATTCGAAAGTAGCCACTTTGGCTCCAGTGTCCACATTTTTATTTAGCACTATGCTATGTTCTGTGGACCCTCGTACATTGGGGGAAAAAGTCTTCACGGGATAATTCCTTTACGGATGAAAACAGAATTCCATGAAGAGTAGGTGGTATTGCTGGCAAACACTTTAAGCATCTCTTAAGCATGACTACAGTACCTTCAGGCTTGAAAGTATACTTAGTGACGTTCTCAAAAGCAAGAACTTACACAGAATTGTGCCCTGCCCAGCCTGCTGCACTTTCTTTCCATCATTATCCCTGGGAATATCTTTTTCACAGCCTGTTTCCTCATTTTCTCTGAATCGTATGCACTGCCTATATAACACACAAATTTAGGTCCACCAAGTTCTGGGGCCAATTCTGCCCCAGAAAGTTAGAGGGGTCTGCAATTACTCATGTAGTAGTAGGTCTTGAAGCGAATGAAAGAAACAGCACAGTAAAATGCAATAATGCCAAGACAGCGGTTATGTACAGGATAATAAGGCACAGAAGAGAGGAACCTAACTCAGCTTGGGCTTGAGGGCGGTAAGTGAGGGAAGCTGCCTGGGAGAGTTGATACCTTAGCTTAGTGGTTCCCAACCCCAGCTACAATTCAAAATCACCTACGGAGCTTTGTAAAAAACACAGAATCCCTGGTTCCAGCAGTTAAATCACAATCTCAGGAGGTGGTGCCCGGGCAGGACGATTTTTGAGAAGCTCCGCGGATCATTTTAACGTGCAGGCCAGATTGGAGACTCGCATTCTGGGTGGCAAGTACCGCATGTCAGCATGCAGCAAAAAAGTAAACGGGGAAAAAGAGTGCACTATGCTTGGGAAATTATTAATCGTTTGCAGAACTGGAGTAGAGTACTGCAGAGATGTGAGGGATTAGAAATAAGAGGTGGGGAAGCAGACAGCCCGTGGAGAGACCGGGTTGTAAGCAAAAAGTGTTGGTGCCAGCGGAAAAGTAAATGCAAAAGGCCGTAACTTTGAGGGCAGCAGCAGGGTGGAAAATAAGCCGGCGCAGGGGACTGCACACGGGGAGCAAATGGTCAGGACCTGAAACGCAGCAGTGGCAGGGAGGACGGCGTAAAGGTCGACTCCAGGAGACGCAGCGACGCGGAGACCGCCGAGGCGCGGCCTAGGCTGGCTCTTGCCCGCCCTCCTGGCAGCGCGCCCTCGGCGGGGCCGGCCGGCGGTCCTGCCCTACCCGCGAGCTCTCGCAGTGCAGCCCTCCGCCCCCGGCCGCCGCCCCGCACCTGCTTCGGTTGCATTCTTAAACGGCCAAGTGTTGAGGACCAGGGGCAGAGGGCTGCCGCCGCGCACTAGGGCCGGACCCAGCAGGAGCGGCACAAGTAACAGAGGCAAGTTCCACTTCCGCGCCATCGCTGCGCGCCGAGCGGGCCAGCGCCACAAAGGTCGCGGCCGCGCGGGCAGCTCAGACCCCGCAGCCCGCTCTCGCCGAACTCGTGATCCGCAGGGCCCCGCCCACCTCCCTCGGGGCGCGATCAGAGCTTCCCCAACTCTCGCGAGGTGTGTTTTCGGGGCTCGCGGGGCGTTCTGTCCGCTACGCTAGGGCGATTCTTCCTAGGGGATATGAAGTTTTTTTTTTTTTTTTTTTTACATAGTCCTCCAAAGTGTCGCTTTCTCTGTTATAGGTACGTTGAGCTTGGTATTGGAAAATGAGTATGAAATTACGCAACTCTGGGTTGCATGACCCTAGGAACTTCAAGTAATTACTGTGTACCATTAATTTGGTTTTGACTTGTCGTTTTCATTTTAAATTGAAGTTGAAAAGTTTGCCAAACCCAAAATGCACTCTCTGGGATTCCTGGCCTCAGAGATCTGGGATGGTTATTGAGTGTAGGTGAAGCATGTTGGCTTACAACCAGATTTTTTTTTTAGATTTTTTTACCTCCTCAAGCCTTGCGTCATTTTCCCCGCAGCGTTTTGTAGGACGTCCTTGTAATAAATCCCTGAGCTGGAAGAAAAGGAGAAACAGTGTGGAAAAGTAGAAATTTACCCTTTGCATAGCTCACTGAATTGCACCTTTCCTGCACCTCCAGCGCAAGAAGGCTACCTCCGTTCCTTTTTCAATGTATTTTACCTTAATAGTGTCTGGCACTATTAAGTGCCAAATAAATGTTTGAATAAAAGGAGGAATGGACACTTTACATGTGTGATGGAGGCTGCTCATTTTGATAGTTGCTGGGCAGTTGTGCGAGAGTGAACCAATCCCTTTTGGGATTCTGGCATGCCTGCCCATGTTGCCAAAGGAAGACAACTCAGATAATTTTTAAGAACATCTGTACATCTATTCAGACTTTTAAAATATGAACTATGTAGGAGTTGTGGGGCTTAGAAAACCTTCCTTATTGCCAGGAAATTACGTAATTTAAACAGCATAAGATAGCCTTATAAACAGCATAATAGAAGAATTATCCCAAGGCAGGGAAGGGCTATTAAAGTTAGGTGTCATTGAAGAGAAATGTTACGAGTTCCTTCTGTGGGATTTTGGAGGAGGAACTAGTCATTTGTCATGGGATAATCAGCATAGGCGCATGCCAAGTGAAATTTGAAAGACAAAGGAAATGGTGAGAAAGCAAGAAAAATATACGTTGTGTTAGGTAGCTAGTGAAGGATGCTGGGTCTCCTAGGGATGAAAGTGGGTGCTATTGCCTCCATCTTGGTCCTGCCCCATCCTAATTCTCCACACTTGGGGGAGGAGGGCATACTCTAGGAATCGGCCAATCAAAACTTGGCTCCAGCTGCAAAAGATTGCAGAGGATTCTCTAGCCCACAGGCCAAGCCGGCATAGGGACCACAGAGTCCAGAAGGAGACCTAGAACCCACATGCGTAGTTAAGGCTCAGATCATGTGATTCCTAACTGTCCAATCAGAGTGGGTCCATGTGACCTGTGCACCATGAGGGCGGTCCCTATCTAGGCATTATAAAATAAGGCACGGAGGGCAGTCTGGCTGGTTTGTCCTTCCTTTTTTCCTGCCCTGCTGCTACTATGCGTCCGGTCATCATCCGTGGTATGTACCATGCTCTGTAATCCTTTATCTTGCTCTTGTCCTATAGTACTACCTTTCTCTCCTCAATAAATCTCCTTTTCGTGCTTGCCTAACTTTGGCGTGTCTGGTCATTCTTTGGCCATGAGCACGCCAAGAACCGACAGTTTCAAACTGAAACCTAACAAGTGTACTCTGAATTAATTTTCCTTAGCACCTGAGCTGAGTATTATTTATGCAGCCTAAGGAACTGAGACATGCCTTTAGCAAAAATTTTTAATGCAATACATGAAAATTGATTTCACTGTCCCTTGCCGTTCTAGCTTCTTCCTAGTTTTTAAGGTTTTTGTGTTTCTTCTGGCTGAAAGAGCCTGAACTCTTACTGCCTATGTCTATTCCTTTCTCCAAAATTCTTTCTCCTTACTCGAAATCAAAATTCCCGTCAGAGAAGTTCGCCTCATCTATTGGTTAGAAGAAAACAGCTAAATTATACCATAGTGGGAATGTCGGAGAGAAAGTCTCAATATGTCAACTTTCCCATGGACATTTGTATATAAAATAATTAACACGTAATCCCAAAAGAACCTATCCTGTTTGGTGTCCTCTTAGTGGCTATTAATATACCCACTGGGTCTACTGTCCAGTTCACCTAAACTTACTGTCATTTCTCTAGCTGTGTCTTAAAGAAGTTAAATTAGTCTGGGTTCCTTCTGGAGTAATTTTTCTTTAAACTTAAAGGATAGTTTGTGTTTTAGTCTTGGAAATATCCTCATGTTACTCTCAGATTTTCATTTGGGCTCAAATATAACTGGGTCCTTCTGCTTTATTTTGAGGTAAATTAAATGAAAAGGGACATCTGCTAACACATAGTAGACCTTTAGAAAATAGTCCACAGTTTTCCGAATATCCTCTCATTTTCCATTCTTTAAAATCGTTAATTATACATAACAATAGAATTTTGTAGTGTTAGTGATAAATCAAAAGAACTAAATGTAAAAATTTAAATTTAGAATGTATTACACAATTTTTTTGGTAAAATGTTTGTTCCTAAATAGAACTTACATAACTAGCAATACTTCAGAAGGATTCTCAAGACCCGGATTTTAAAATTAAAGATGACAACTATCAGCTGTGGTTAACTCACATATTCTTCCTGAGCCACACTTTCCTCATCTATAAAATGAAGGTAATAATAGTGTTCTTTCTTTACAAAGCTAAAGAAATGAGATGTGAGAGAGAGGTAGAGTACTAGGCAAATTAAACAAAATTCTATTGTTTTAATTGGCATTTACCAAGTATCAGGGAGGGGCAGTCCCGAAACATATGAAACTGCAAAAAGAAGTCAATTTAAGATTTGAGAAATTTCCACAGGAATGATAAAGAGTTGGCCAGATACCTGTAAAGCCATTTAAAGTAGGCACTTAGAATTCCCTTGACTGTATTAAATGGAAGTTTAAAATAAAGTTTGCAGTCTACTTTGAGCTGTCTAAAAATTTGGTTTAAATGTTTATAAACATGGTGCGTGGCAGGGTTGTGAGATTTCTGGATGTCTTAGAAACAGCATCTTCAAGTCTTACCAAGGAGAAAGCCTCAAACGGAAACTTAAATGATGTTACAAATAAAGTCTTCCCGGATGTGTCTCTGTGTGTGCGCACATTGTGTGCAGTGTGTTGGGGGCTGGGAGAGAGTTCTGGGCAACGGCAGGCTCCCCTCCATGTCCTCTAAACTTGATGGCTTTCAATTTACCAGTCTCGACAGATGAAGAGTTGAGTCTCTCCTGATAGCATTTGAAGCTGTGGTTCCACGGAGGATTTGACGCTGTAGTTGCAGGGAGTCTGGTATTTCAATTCTGAGGCTTAAAAAACTAAGCCATCCCCTCCGGCTTTTGCACTGATGCTGTGAAATCCATTTGAGAAACATGCCCATGTTTTGCTACTTGTTCAAAGCTGTAAGCGTGACTTGGCATGGAAATAATAATTTCTTTTTCAAAACTCCCCACTGAACTATTACTTGGGTTATCTAAATATAGGCTAGTTATTTGATTGGCATTTGCTCTTGTCAGTTTCACAAACTAAGTAATGATTTTTGTTGATGTTAGAGCATTGTGGTACTGTGTTTCTAATTTAAATCCAGTTTCACATTAATCCAGGAGCACTTGATGTTATTACCTGATTGTACATTCTGGGTGTAATTAGAGTCATTATACAGAAATAAGTGTCATCTTACTATTCTCTAAATGAGAAAAGAGTATTCTTCTATTCTGAAATAATTTTTCTGGGTCATGACCCCCAAACCATTTGTCAAATCAATAGCAAATTCAAATCACAAACTTTTTTGACTTTTTAACCTTTAGAATTCATCTTTGTGACTTATAAAGCCCAAGATTATATAGTAGAATTGGCCTATTAAGTGATTTCTTCTCAAAATAAGTTATGTGCAACATAATTTGTGTAATTGTGATACTGGGGCACTGCTATAATAAAGTTATCATAACAATATAGATTATTAAACATGGTGGAACTTGCTTTTTATGACAATTGTTTATAACATGTCTTCATAAATGTAATTCATTATAATAGTGAAAGCCTAGGGCAATGAAACAGACTTCATGAAGTCTTCCTAGCACTTTAAAAATCACTTTGACATTGTTAACTAGTGTCACAGATGATTTTAACAAGGAAATTCAATAATAAAAAGTAACAACTTACAGTACTTTATCCATTTCAAATTTCCATTTGTTGATCATAATTTAAATGGAAAAATATTCTAATAATGAACACATGTGTCCTATGTGTTAACTATGCAAATAGTATGTTGTTTTTTTTTTTATTTCGGCATATTATGGGGGTACAGATGTTTAGGTTACGTATATTGCCCTTGCCCCCCTCCCCCACCAAGTCCGAGTTTCAAAAGTGTCCATTCTTCGGATGGTGTGCATTGCACTCTTTGTGTATGCATATACCCGTCTCCTCCTCTCTCCTTCCCCCTCCCCCCCTGCCCAACATCCAATAGAGGTTATTCTTATATGTGCACTTATGTGTTGATCAGTTAATACCAATTTGATGGTGAGTACATGTGGTGCTTGTCTTTCCATTCTTGGGATACCTCACTTAGTAGAATGCGTTCCAGCTCTATCCAGGAATATACAAGAGGTGCTATATCACCATTATTTCTTAAAGCTGAATAGCACTCCATGATATACATATACCACATTTTATTAATCCACTCATGTATTGATGGACACTTGGGTTGTTTCCATATGTTATTTCTCAATAGTTAATGTAAAGAATTAAAAGGAAACATTATTTTACATGTGACTTAGCAACCTATTTCATTTTTTAGAAACATATATGTGTTATTCAAATACCTCTAAGTACTCTATCCCTTATTGAAAATCACCAGCCTCTTAACATATTGGTATGTGTCTGTTGAAAAATCTTGGTATCACACACACAGTTGTATAACCTCTTTTATTACATCTTTTAACTCTTGTTATTAAAATTTATTTTTAAATCATTTTTGTGAAATATACAGAAAAGGGCATAAAACATAAATATAGAGATTAAAGAATTTTGTAGAAAATGAGCACCCATGTAATCTCCACTCATGTCAACAAATAGAATACTGTCAGCACCCCAGAAAACCCCTAATTACAGCATTTTTTAAAAGACTTTATTTTTTAAGAGCAATTTTTGATTCACAGTAAAATTGAACAGAAAGTACAAAGATTTCCCATATACGCTCTGGCTCCCCCGTATGATAGCCTCCCTCATTGTCAGTATTCCCCCACCAGAGTGGTATGTGTGTTAACTGATGAACCTGCATTGACACGTCATTATTCCTCCAAGTCCACAGTTTACATTAAAGTTCATGCTTCGTGTTGTAGATTCTCTGGGTTTAGACCATTTTAGTATCTCAGTATTTTCATTGCCCTAAGAATCCTCTGCTCTGCCTATTCATCCCTCCCCCTAACTCCTGGCAACCACTGACCTTTTTACTGTCTCCACAGTTTTGCTTTTTCCAGAAAGTCATGTAGTTGGAATCACATATGTAGCCTTTTCAGATTGGCTTCTTTCACTTAGTAATATACATTTAAGTTTCCTCCATGTTTTTTCATGGCTTGAAAGCTCATTTCTTTTAGCACTGAATAATATTCCATTTTCTGGATGTACCACAGTTTATCCATTCATCTACTGAAAGGCATCTTGGTTTGCTTCCAAGTTTTGGCAATTATGAATAAAGCTGCTGTAAACATCTGTGTGCACATAAAATATAAGAGTATTAATGGATGTATAGAATTCATTTATGACTGCATAAGAGCTTAACTATTGATTTCTGTTGCCTTTAAAATTTTTGGTCTTTGTCTATAAAGAATTTTTCAGAATTAACCTGTCAGATATTACATTTAGTTTATATAATAGTCTGTAGCAATTAAAATATCATGCTAGATCATGGGCGAAGGTCAATATCATCTAGATGACCTTGAAAATTTAAGACTTACGTAAATTCCTAGAAACTTTTTAAAGGACTTTGAACTTCATCAGAGTATAAATTTGGAGTTCGAACCCATCTTATTTAGAATCTCATTCAGTGTCAGAATTATGACTCTGGTGCTCAACCAGAGATTGAAAAGAATATGTAAATTCTCCCTCTGGTATAAAAAGATGATTATTTTTGAGAATAAGAGATTAAAGGAAAATGGTGGATTAGTGCCTGATAATCTTGATCTTCTCTAAGAGTAGTAAAAGTCATCTGCCTAGATTGCAGCAGGTTTGGAATGGGATTGGTGACTAGAAATTGGTGAAGGATTTGAGAAGATTCACTATGGAGCATTTCAGAGAGATGGACAATATTGAACAAAAAAGATTATGGACATGAATGAAGATTCATTTGAAATCAAATAGCCTGATAATTGCTGAATCCTAGTTAATCACAGTCTCACTGGGTGTGGCGGTTTGCACCTTAATCCTAGCATTTTGGGAGGCCGAGGTGGGAGGATTGCTTGAGGTCAGGAGTTCAAGCCTAATAAATCACAGTCTTTTGCCTTTCTCCCATATCATTTTAAAGCACCTAAATTATAACATAAAAAGTAAGAATTGGCTCCTCCTGTGGAGGGAATCTAGTTGGTTGCTGGGAAATCTATTGGTATTGCTGATAATGGCAAAGTCCAGACTAGAGAGTTGGAAAATAAGGAGGCTGTAATAAATGATAACAGCCCTTTTCACATATCACTGACTGTCATATCCTAGGCTTCAAAGGTAGGTTCAATCCACATACTGAGGGAGGGGATCTTACAAACTATGGTGGCCTTAGCCTTAGAAACCCCAACAATTGTTGCTTTCCTTCTAACCTCTTTTTCTTCCCTCCCTCCCTTCCTCCCTCCCTCCCTCCCTCCCTCCCTCCCCTTCCCTCCCCTTCCCTCCCCTCTCTATTATTTGATTGCCTACTGTGTACCCAAATGTTTTTTATGTATTGTGGATATAGTAGTGGACAGAGACAAAATTCTTACTCTGATGGAACTTACCTAAACTACTGAACAAATAATATAGTATGTTAAAGAGTAGTAGAAGCCATGGAGGAAGATAAAGCAGCATACTGGAATTGCTGGGATGGGGTGCTTGCGGTGAAGCAATGAGAAGTGGTTTTGAAGGAAGATCTTGCAGGACTTGGTTGTGGCCTGGGTATGTGGCTTCAGAGAGAGGAAAAGCACCAAACTTTAGTTATATTGGACAGTGTGACTAGACATAACTTAGGGTGAAAAATGGGATAAGGACTAAGTTTTGTCTTTGGGTACAGAGTAACCTTGGAGTTGATTTAATTAATGTACTACTCTAACACATTTCTGAGCCTTATGAGGGGAAAATCCGTATCACGCATAGTTGTCTCAGGAAGATACTTTACAGAATTGAATGCTGGTATTAAGAGAGTAGCTTCATAAAAGGAGGAGCAGGACTCTTCTGCTCCATTATACTATCTTCCTCCAAAGAGGAGAGCCGTATACAAGTTGACCAGACATTCCTGTTAATTCAGTTGGAGCAAGAGAACAAAAAGCTGAGTATTGTTAGGAGAAGCCACTTTTCTCAACTCCTTATATTTCCTTTTATGTCGAGAGTATTCATTGAACCCTCGGTCTCTCTACTCCCTTACTTTGGGTGCCTTCTTTGATTGAAAAATTTGAAAAGACTAAACTGGGTGGCATTCGAGGCTCATCTTTGACCCTTTTCCCCTTGAGCCTGAGCTGCTCACAAGATTAGGTTCTTTGCTCATGCTTTGTCATGGCTGGCTAGGTAAGTCTGTCCAAGTCTGGGATTTAATACCAGGAAGTCTATTTCACTCTCAAAGTAAGGGACAACCTCTGATTTAGCCTTTATTAATCGTGGAGGTGAGCTTCAAGCCTCTTATGCCACTCCTTGATTTTATGTTTCAGTTTACTCAGAACTGGTGGGGAACAGGAGTATATTTACTGAGTCTCCAAGAGAACCCGGCAGCAGTAATGGTCACACCACTTTCTTCTGTTTCATAGCAGTTGACAGAACATGTTCATGCACGTAATCTCATCTACGGCTTCCATTGCGCAGGTGAAGGAATTGAGTGAGATTTATAGGGTAAATGACATGACCAAACTCACAGTTACTAAAGGTAGGGATGAGATAATATATCCAGGTCTCCTTACTGTAAACTACAGTGTTTTTTCCTCATATCCACAACAGCTTTGGATATATACTGAAGGTAAGTTTTCTTTCTATCACTGGGGTAGTGCATGCATTCATTAAAGTTTGAGCGGCAGCATAGGGAACCTCTGTCAAATGGTGAAAATAGAAAACTTGACACTATATATTTTATTAAATCCTTGCACATTTGTTCAAATATGATTCTCACATTTGAAATATGTCAAATTTTCCATTCCTGTGTGTGAAATGTATTCAAATATATTTTCCTTGAGAGTTGCCCTTCATGGAGTTTTTTAAATTTAAAGTGCTGAATTTTGGTATTCATTTTGTTATGCTTGTTGATCTGGTGGTATTTGTGATTAAACTAAGAAATGAGTAATAATATCCCAACAATGTTGAAGAACTTCTATAGCAGCTGCTTTTCACCAACTACCTTTTAATTCCTCCATCTTGACAGAATGCAATATCTATCAATTATCGCAAAATTTTAAAACTCTCCTGCTTCACGATGGAAACTATCTTGTGCTTATTTTTATGTGAAGTAAAATCTAACATGGTGAGCACCCAGGAGAGCCATTATGGACAGACAGTAGTACAACAGGAATGCCACTGAAATGTTTCCATGTGGCAGTAAACTCTTATCTCTAGCCAAGACCCATGAACACAAATAGAAGGAATGTGAATTAGCCGATGAGGCTGTGCCTTGACTATTAAGAGCGATTGTGCAATCTAGTTTTCAGGACCCGTGCTACCCAAACACATTTTTCTACATTACATAATGTTATCATTTAAATATTGTCATTCAAACGTGAAGACCAGCTGTGCATATCAGGACACAGCTGTTGGGTTGAGGTGCAGATAAGCCATCTGGTGGTTTTGGGTGGTTAAATTCCAGCTGGGGATTTAACTTCATATCCAGCTGTGATAAAGTAAATTGAAGGTTGCATATTATTCCTCAGAAATCACTCCTTTGGGATAATGCTCACCCATAAATTTTAACCAGAGGTGTCATTGATTGGTTTTGCACTTCCAATTATAGCATTTGCCAAAATAAAACCAAACAAAAAACCGTTTAGTCTTTTCATTTTCGTTCTATGAAATAAAACCAAATAGTTGAAGAGAATGAAGCTTTTCAGTCTTCTTCAAATTTTATGCGCACAGGGACAATCTGCAGTGAAATTGCCTGGCTTAACACATGTCTCTGAAGGATGGAAAGAAAAATCAGGTGACCTGTAAAAGCTGCGTAAGAGAGCAAAGGTGGTTATTGGCCTGATTTCCAGAATCGTGCCTGTAGGTATGTGAAATAGGAGAAAGCAGCACAATTTTCACAATGGTCATCCGCTGTGCTTAGACACACCCCTTTCTCAATGTCAAATGTTGTTGATGGGAGGATCTTCAAATGCCGCCTTGACCTTTTGTATGTGTGGCTCATGATGGAGTCCCGAGAAGGAAAAAGACCTTGAAAAGTTTTGACTCCTCCAGTCTCTTCAGGCATTTCTGTGTATAACTATCTATTATATGTTATGGAATTGACGTCTCACTGTTAAACTCAAAGGAGCAGACTTTTGCTATAACTTATTACAAAAGAAACTTATGAAGAAAAAGTTCAGAAATGCACCCAACCCAACGTTGCTACCTGTCGGCTCGGCCCTCGCTGCTTTCGGAGCGTGCGCAGAAGGCGGCAGCTGCGCATGCTCCGTGTGGATCTCCGCAGCGCAGGCCGCGAAGGCGCACCTGGGCACCTGGGCACCTGGGCAGGGGGCCAACCTGCGGGTGGGCGAGCTGGAGCCCTCCGGGGATGAGAACTTCACCTCCAGAGCCTTTGCCCCATGAGGGAGACGCTGATGGGCGTCAAAATTATCCGAAACCGCCTCACTGGGTAGTGTCTCATCTTCTCAGTTGTCCCTGAGGAGATCGTTCCGTACCTGTCATTGGGGAGAAGACGAAGGGCTTCTCTCCACCCACTAATAATTGTAATTCTAGTGTTATGAAAGCTAACATTTTGAGGGCTCGATGAGTGGAAGTGCAGCATCTTGCTTACGGACAGGACTGTGGAGCCGGAGTGGGTTCGAAAGGTATTTCTGCTGTGTGAGCTTGGGTAAGTTACTTAACCACTCTGTCTCTCTCACCTTGACTGTAAAAATAGGAATAATAATAGCATCCACCTCCTAGAGTTATGGTGAAGATTAAGTTATTTGATTCACATTCAGCATTAGAACAGTGTCCGGCATCCGTGACTTACACTCAGTGAGTATAATCGGATTATGATCTGCTAGGTAATAAGCACTTTATGTTCATTGTCTTTTTACAGTCACAAAATCTCTCAGGTACGTACTGTTTTTTGTTGTTGTTGAGACGGAGTGTCGCTCGGCGTCCCGGGTAGAGTGCAGTGATTGCAGTCCCAGCAAGCCCCAGGTGGAGGGCTGTGAGCGATCCTCCTGCCTCAGCCTCCCGGGTAGCTGGGACTGCGGGCACGCGCCACAGCGCCCGGCTGGGTTTTGTGGTTTTGTGTAGTTGTTTTTTTTTGTCTTGTTTCTTGTCTCTGGAGACACAGGGTCTCACTGTGCTCAGGCTGGTGTCAAATGAGCTAAGTACTATTATTAGAGAAGCTTAATAACTTTTAGAGTTACCCAGCTATTAAATTCATGCTAGGACTCGAATTCAAGTCTGTCCTCAAAGCTCGTAAGTGCCCTTAACTCTTAAGCCATTCATTTAAAAAATTATCTGTAGAGACACTACTGTGTTATGTTCTAGATTCCTGGATGAAATAAGCCAGACGTAGTCCCTGCTCATGGAGTTTACTTCATTCTTTGGGGGGAATGAGACAATAAATAAATAACACAAAATGCAGAATATTTTTGGATACTGGTGCTCTGTTGCTTTTAGTTTCTTCCTTCTCTTTGGGGGTCTTAGTTTTTCTTTGGATTCTGATTAGAGAGGATTCTGTTATCAATTTGACAGTGTTTGTTGAGCATCTGCTCTTTGCAAGGTACCCTGCTACCTGTGGCTTGCTAACACATCAAATGGTTTAAAAATACAGATGAGAGATCTGAAATGTGGCCCACTCCGTGGCTCTTTGGTGAAGAGATACTTTGTGTATTTAAAACCTCATTTCTCAGGAACAGATTTTCTGACTGGTATAGATCATGCCCACCTAAAGATTTCTCTTCCTGCTCTTGCATACAGAAACCCCCGGATATTCAGGTACTGGTATGGAAATTCTTTCTGTAATACTTTCTACTTTTTAAAACATTGGCGTTTTAATCTTTATTGAAATAAGACTTGAAACCATCTTTTCTTACCCATGGTTACTAAACTCTAGTTGTTACTTATGGTGGTACCTGCAGACGTATTATATTTACATCCTGCCTCATTTGACAAAGGCTTTGAAGTGGCTTATAAGAATATCATAAAATAAATACGTTAAAAACCAAGGCTGGGGGTGGTGGCTCATGCCTGTAATCCTAACACTTTGGGATACCGAAGAGGCTGGAGGATTGCTTGAGGTCAGGCCTTGGAGACCAGCCTGAGCAACATAGTGAGACCCAGTCTCTACAAAAAATTAGCCTGATGCTATTAGCCTGGTGCGTGGTGGTGCGTACCTGTAAGTCTCAGCTACTTGGGAGGCTTGAGGCAGGAGGATCGCTTGAGCCCAGGAATTGGAGGTTACAGTGGCCACCGTACTCTAGCCTGGGTAACAGAAGCAGACTCTGTCTCAAAAAAAAAAAAAAATTGAACTCTTGTTAATGATATGTATGCTGAAATAATTGAGGTAAGTTTCCTGATATCTACAACTTAATTTTTTCCCCTTTTTAAAAATTTCAAAATATTAAGGGGATATGAATGTTTTAGGTTACATGGATCATTTTTGTAATGCTTGAGTCCTGGGGATAGGTGTGCCTGTCGCCCAAGTAGAGTTCATAGTTTCCATTAGGTTGGTTCTTTCCCCTCCCCAGGTCCCCCCATCCCCAGTTGCTCTCCACTGAGTTTTACTTCTCTGAATTTGTGTTAGTTCCAGTTTAATAGTACATGTGGTGTTTGTCTTTCCCTTCTTGCAGTGCTTAGGAGAATGGTCTCCAGTTCTATCCAGATTATTGCAAAAAGTATTAATTCATCTTTTTTATAGCTGTGTAGCACTCCATGGTATACATATACCACATTTTATTCACTCATGAATTGATGGGCACTTGGATTGACTGTATATCTTTTGCAACTTACTTTGAAATACATCAGAAAATAAGGATGGGGATGGGACGAGGGATAAAAATTACCTATTGGGTACAACATATACTGTTCTCGTGACGGGTACACTAAAAGCCCTGACTTTAGCATTATATAGTTCATCCATGTAACAAAAATTCTTGTACCTACTGAATCTATTAAAAAAAGAAAGGAAAAGAAGGATGATAGATGGGTAGAGAAATGGATAGGTGGATAGTTATGTGATAAAATCAATGTAGTAAAATGTTAATTGTAAGTGGAGGGCATATAGGTGTTTGCTTGTAACTCTATAGATTTTTATGTTGGAAATTTTTCATAATAAAACATTGGAAAAATATAAAAAATGTTAATGGCTCTTATTCAACACGTTTTAAAATCAGATAACATTTGATTATTTTAGAAAGTTACAAAGTAGAATTTAGGAGTAAAATTGTAAACATTCTTCAAAAGAATTTCATTTCAGAGAATTATTGCTGGAAATACAAAAACAGTAAGCTTAAATCCTTTATGAACATGAAAATGATGTGGAAGAACCAAATTACCATTTTTATATATTTTTAGTCCTTATTGATAAATTCTTATTGATATTATTATGTAAAAACAAAAAAAGAATGTTTATTAAACAATATGTGAACTCCTTAAGGATTGGTATTATCACAAAACCTAGCAAAGAACCTTGTATGTGATGGTCATTTTCTAAGTATTTATTAAAATAGAAAAAACATATAAACCTTCTTAAAATGCCAGGCCTTTTTTTCTCATAATGTCAGTAGAGTTCTCATTCTACCTATTATAAATATTACTTTCTCCACTATAATTAATTAAATAAGATATAAGATATACTTGTTCAATTTATTAATTTGTTTCATGTATTTTTATTTAATTACTATTGCACCATTTCAGAAAAATGCTATGTATTTAAGAGTTTAGTATATTTTCTATTTGTTTTATGATTGAATATTTTTTAAAGTTATAAATGTTGAATATTCCATTTGTATAATTGTTTAACTATATTTATTAGCTTACAGGCCCTCAATAGCACTTATATTAATGTTTCTGTAAGAAAACAAATTATAAAGTTCTAATAAAACAGTATTTAGAATTCTAAGCCTGTTTATAATTTAGAAATTTCCCTATAATGTTTCATTTGGGGTTTTAATCCATGGTATGAGGCATTCATGAAATATACATTAACGGTACAGAAAACAAAGTAGATATCTGCTTTTTGGTACTTCTGAAAAATATCTAAACAATCCCATATGGATGGCTACTTGTTTTCTTCCTGATCATCCCAAGGGAGAGCTTTGCCGTAGTAATTCTCAGTAACTGGCTTTATTTTAAACTAATCTAGTCCAACCTATACTTAACAAATCTGCATTCCATTTCAGTTTCTCCTTCTTGTCCTCCTTTCTCCCTTCTATGAGGACTTTATTCCTTGTTAATCTGCTGAATGGTAGTGCTGTTCATCAATAAATCAAGGTCCCATAATGGGGTGCTAGGTTATAGTTACTCAAACGTGTCCATCTTGCTCAATATGAAACATATGATTTAACTTAAATAATAACCAAATCCACAGCTCAATCTATTGGTTTTTAGTGAGATTCTTGTATATTTTTATATTTTATTTCATGTAAGGCATATGATCCTTGTGCATCATTGACTATGGAAAGGTTAAAGAAAAAATGGGAAGTGAGAATTTTCAAATATACAAGGTTAATTGAAATTTCAGGTTCTGAAATTAAAGCAACTCTAATTCAATTTGGTGACAATGAAGCACGTTTTCATGGTGTGTTAGTTATGGTTATGAGGAGCAGATATTTTTTCTGGTTAGTTTTAATTTCCCTAAAGATACCAATGACTCTAAAAAAAAGGTGTATTTCCATTTGGATGTAGTTATTTTTGTTAGTATAAATTTGAAAGAAAATGTGGTACTCTCTAAAGTTGGATCTTTCTTCTTCCTTTCATTTCCAAAAGAGAGATGGTCAATGACAGGAGAGAAAGCATCTTGATTTGAAAAATAGAACTTTAATTAAAGAACATCACTTTAAATATAATCTTATGTGGATGGTTCAGAGATTATAATAAAGATTGGTATATTACTAATGCTTTCTTTTTATATACACTAAAACAAGAACTGATGGATTGTAGTCATTACAGAACACTACTGAATGTATCAATAACATGCATTTTTATTGGCTGTTCCATTTTCTAGCGAGTGCTACATAACACTTGAATATCCTTTTAATTAAATTAATTCATTTAGAGAGAAAAAGACCTCATCAACCAATTGTTATTAGTTCCATGAGCTTATTTATTACTATAGATTTTTTTTTAGTTTAATGAAATAGGAAATTATTGTCCATGTTTGGCAAATAGCACCATGAGTTAATAATATGTGCAAAAGGTAGCAGTTAAGTATTATAGTTTATATTATTAGTGATGCTAATAATAAATAATGACACTACCTGATTCAAATTCTAACTTTGCCACTTGTTGACTATATGCCCTCAGGCAAGTTATTTGACTTTTTTCCCCCTCTTCTATAAAATGTATCTGTTTACCTGTGTATAAACTGGCAGTGAAGATAATAGCTTTTTCTAAAGATCAATTGATTTCATTCATATAAAGCACTTAGAACACAATACCAGCAATTTGTGTTTTTATTTTTCTATTCAACAGAAGTTATACTTTAAGCCAATTCCTATTCCTTAGCAGACATGTCATTTTACTCAATTTGGAATTTCTGCCTTCATTCATGGTAGGATTGAGTCTATATTGTAGGAGCTTACAGAATACAGGTTTTGGTGGGGTGCTGGGGGGCACAGATGTGACCCTTGAGGTCTTTGCTCATCATCCTGACTGGGCTTCACCATCTATGTCATTTCCGATATATTTCTGATATATCTATTTTTCATCTGTTCATGGGCAATAGAGAAACTACCAGGCTTTTTGAGGTCCCATCCACCTAGACTGTCTGCGCCACGGTTCCTGCTGTGGCCGTGCTGCCAGAACCCCCGTTCTCTCCATGGAATGGGACTCAGGGCTCCGCTTGTTGTCTGGTCCCCAAAATCTAACTGGCAGTTTGCATATGTAAATAGGATGGACTATGCAACCAATTTACTAAACAAATTTAGAAGCACAGAAACATAAATATCTATTAGATTTATCAAATTATTATTTCATGGAAACTTTTATTCCTTGGAAGGAGAAAGAGGATTAAAGACAGTAATTAAGATATGCACAGACATTACCAATAATCCTGCTCTTGGGTCAGGGGACTTCTGGACATTTGATCAGCTGACATTATGACCATTGAACTAAAGTAATATTCGTGAGAGCTCAGGGACTTTAGAAGAGACTCTGTGGTGTTTAGTGCCATATCATGAGTATGATAGATGAATGACTTGGTCAGGCTGAAAAAAGAAATATCTGGAGAATGTTAGGAAGGAGAGCTCACTTATGACTGGTGAATTAGGGAAAGGGAAGAGAATGGAAAAGGAGGTATATGATTTAGGCCTGGAGGGATGGGGGGGGGTTTAAGCAAAGATAAATTTTGCAAAGAAAAGCTGTTTTAGCCCTTTTTTCCCAAAGCTTATCTTTTTTTCATCCCCAGATTTAACAAGTAGAACAGTGTTTTTGTGGTGGAAAGCCTGGAGACTTCGGAGTCATCAGACTCAGCACTGTCAGTGGGCTGCTGGATGACTTCAGAAAATCAATTTCTGAGCTCTGTAAAATGACAGTGACATCTGCCTAATAAGGCTGAGAAGGTCAAATGCTGAACCATGCGTAAAATACTGACAGCACAGGGCCTCGGCAAGAAATGCTGTTTCCTGTCCTCCCTTTTGATCCCAGTGGCTTAATATAAAGTTTATTTAGTGGTAGGGACCTGGACAAACTTTTCTTCAGGAATTTGGTTCTGAAAATACTTTGAAATGATAGTCCATTTTCTGCTGGAAGAATCTGTAAAACACGGCTTTATTGGCACTGATACTAAACCCAAATTTGTATGATTATAAAATGTAACGAAATAACTGATATACAGAGCCTAAAATGGGAAACATGTTCAATTTTTATGTATATATTTTTAACTGCCGAATTCCACAGAGAGCTATTTTAAAAGGAAGTACTTCTGTAGAGCTAACATCTAAGATTTTGTAAGTGGTTGCATTTAGCCAGACACATGATGTTTTTCTCCCAATTGACCTCTTAAGAATTAGGTCACAGAGTAGACTCTATTCCCACCAATTAAGCTGTGATAACATCTAATTGGACAATTACGTTCCCTCATTAGACCTTTTGCTCTTGTTATGTAAAAGTTTACCCCATCTCAAGAAGAATGAGACAGCTCCCCTGGAGTACAACTAAAAGGCATTACAAGTTTGGAGAATGGAGGAAGGAAACAGAACTGTTCTCTGCTATGTAGACTAACCTTGGAGGTATAAAATTCACAAATGTGAATACATTTTTTACATTGACATGAAGGAGAATTTCCAGCCTTGGTACTGTTGGGGTTCTAAGGATGATTTGGAGAGAAGAAAATTAAAAGAAAAAAGCCACTGTAAATGGACAGGGATCAAAACACTGGGCTGTATCAAGACAATCTGATTTTGACTTTCCCTAAGGCAAAACCCTTTATAAATCGTCTATCCAGCCACACACCTGAAATGAGTTTGAAATCACAAAGTGGGTTTTCTTTAAATTTCAAAATATTAAGGGAGTACAAAAGTTTTTGTTACGTGTACACACTCTATAATGCTGAAGTCGGGGTTTTCAGCACCCGCCACCAGGACAGTGTTCATTGTACCCAATTAGGTAAATGTTTATACCTCCCCCCTCCTTCCTCCTCCTTAGTTTCCAATATCCATCTTTTTGTGATGGTGTGTACCCATCGTTTAGCTCCCACTTATTAGTTAGTACATGTGGTATTTGTTTTTCCATTCTTGAGATGATGCACTTAGGATAATAGTCTCTAGTTCCACCCAAGCTGCTGTGAATGACATTATTCCCTTCCTTTTTATAGCTGAGTAGTACTCCATGGTGTATATATACCACATTTTCTTTATCCACTCCTGTACCGATGGGCACTTAGGTTGATTGCATATCTTTGCAATTGCAAATTGTGCTACTATAAACATTCGAGTGCAGATGTCTTTTTGATAAAATGATTTCTTTTTCTTTGGGGTGATAACCCAGTAGTGGGATTGCTGCATCAAATGGTAGCTCTACTTTTAGCTCTTTGAGGAATCTCCATACTGTTTTCCATAGAAGTTGTACTAATTCACAGCCCTACCAAGAATGGACACAGCTGGCATGCTGTGTCCATGCCAGCATCTGTTGTTTTGTGACTTTTTAATAACAGCCATTCTGAAAAGAGTAAGATGGTATCTCATTGTGGTTTTAGTTTGCACTTCCCTGATGATTAGTGATGTTGAACATTTTTTTCATATATCGACAATTTGTTTTCTTTTGAAAAAATTTGACAGGATTACTTGTTTTTTTCTTGATTTGTTTGAGTTCCTTGTAGATTCTCGAAATTAGTCCTTTTTCAGATGTATAGTTAGCAAATATTTTCTCCCATTCTGTAGGTTGCCTATTTGCTCTGTTAATTATATGCTTTGCTGTGTAGCTTTTTAATTTAATTAAGTCCTATTTATTTATGTTATTGCTATATTTGCCTTGAAGACTTAGTCATAAATTCTTTGCCTAGTCCTAAGTTCAGAGGAGTTTTTCCTATGTTTTCTTCTAGAATTTTATGCTTCATGCCTTACATTTCAGTCTTTAATCCATATTGAGGTTTTGTTTTGTTTTGTTTTGTTTTTGGTATATGGTGAGAGCGATGGGTCCTGTTTTGTTCTTCTACATGTGGCTATCCAATTGTCCCAGCACCATTTATTGAATAGGGCTTCTTTTCCCCAGTGTCTGCTTTGTTGAAGATCTGTGAGTTGTAGTTTATGGTTTTATTTCTGGTTCTCTATTCCGTTCCATTGGTCTACATCTCTACTTTTATACCAGTATCATGCTGTTTGGTTTCTATGGGCTTGTAGTATGACTTGAAGTCAGGCAATGTGATGTCTCCAGATTTGTTCTTTTTACTTAAGCTTGCTTTGGCTACTTGGGCTCTTTTTTTGGTTCCAAAAGAAATAAGGTGTTGATATTTTGATGGGAATTGTGTTGAATCTGTAAATCACTTTGAGCGGAATGGAAATTTTAATGATGTTGATTCTACCAATTCATGAATATAAGTTGTTTTTCCATTTGTTTGTGTACTTTGTGATTTCTTTCATTAATGTTTTGTAGTTCTTCTTGTAGAGATCTTTCACTTCCATGGTCAAATATATTCCTAAATATTATATTTTCTTCATAGCTATTGTAAATGGTATTGAGTCACTGGTTTGACTTTTAGTGTAATTTTTTTTTTTTACTATATAGAAATGCTATTGATTTGTGTACATTGATTTTGTAACCTGAGACTTTGCTGAATTTGTTATCAATTCTAGGAGTCTTTTGGTGAAGTCTTTTGGGTTTTCTAGATACAGGATCATATCCTAAACAAACAGGGACAGTTTGACCTCCTCTTTGCCACTTTGGATGCCCTTTCTTTCTCTTTCTTGATTTCCCTGGCTAGGACTTCCAGTACTATGTTTAATAGAAGTGGTGACAGTGTCTTGTTTCAGTACTTAAGGGAAATACTTTCAACGTTTCCCCATTAAGTATGATGTTGACTGTGAGTTTGTCATATATGGCTTCTATGATTTTGAGGTATGTTCTTTGTATGTCTAGCTTCTTGAGGGTTTTCATCACAAAAGGATTTTATTGAATGCATTTTCTGCATCTATTGAGATGATCATATGGTTTTTGTTTTTGCTTCTGTTCACATGGTAAATCATGTATGTTGAACTATCCTTGCATCCCTGGGATGAAACCCACTTGATCATGGTGAATTATCTTTTTGATGTGCTGTTGAATTTGGTTTGCTAGTATCTTGTTGAGGATTTTTGCGTCAATGTTCATAAGGGATATTGTTCTGTAGTTTCTTTGATTTGTTGTGTCCTTTCCTTGCTTTGGTATTGAGGTGACACTGGCTTTGTTGAATGAGTTAGGGAGAATTCCTTCCTTCTTGATGTTATGAAACAATTTCTGTAGGATAGGTACCAGTTCTTCTTTGCAGGTCTGATAGAATTCAGCTGTGAATCCTTCTGGTCTGGGTTTTTGTTGTTGTTGGGAGATGTTTTTTTATTACTGCCTCAATCTTCCTGCTAGTTATTGGTCTGTTCAGGATTTCTATTTCTTCTTGATTCAGGCTTGGGAGGTTGTGTGTTTTCTGGAATTTATCCATTTCTTCTAGGTTTTCTAGTTTGTGTATGCAGAGATTTTTGTAGTACTCATGGGTGCTATTTTTTTATTTCTATGGCATCAGTTGTAATGCCTCCTTTTTCATTTCTGATTGAGGTTATTTGAGTCCTTTCTCTTCTGTTTCTGGTTAATCTGGCTAGTGGTCTATCAATTTTGTTTATCTTTTGAAAGAACCAACTTTTTGTTTCATTGATCCTTTGTATTTTTTTATTTTTTATGTTTTTGGTTTCCATTTCATTTAGTTCTGCTCTGAGCTTTGTTATTTCTTTTCTTCTGCTGGCTTTGGGTTTGGTTTGTTTTTCTCTTTCTAGTTCCTTGAGATTTGACATCAGGTTGATAATTTGTGATTTTCCTGTCTTTTTGATATAAGCATTTAAGATCATGAATTTTTCCCTTAGTACTGCCTTTGCTGTATCCCATAGATTTTGAAAGCTTGTATCCCCTTTGGCATTCAGTTTGAAGAATCTTTTGGTTTCCATCTTAGTTTCAACATTGACCCTTAGATTGTTCAGTAGCAAGTTGTTTAATTTCCATGATTTTGTGTGACTTTGAGAGTTTCTCTTGGCATTGATTTCAATTCCACAGTTTTATTCCACTGTAGTCTAAGAAGATACATGGTATGATTTTCATTTTTCTAAATTTGCTGAGACCTGCTTTGTGGCCTAGGCTATGATCAGTCTTGAAAAATGTACCATGTTCGGATGAGAAGAATGTATATTCTGTAGTTATGAGAGACAATGTTCTATAAATGTCCATTTATTCTAGGATTGCAATTAAGTCCAGTATTTGTTGATGATCTGTCCAGTTTTTTCAGTGAATTGCTGAAGTCCCTGGTGATTATGATGCTAGTTGATTTCTTTGCTTAGGTCTAGTAGAATTTGCCTTATGAATCTGGGAACTCCTGTAGTAGGTGCATATACATATTTAGGATTGTTATGTCTTCTTGCTGAATGCCTCCTTTATCATATTAGGTGCATATATATTTGCGGTTTTTATGTCTTCTTGATGAATGCCCATTTATATAATGTCCATCCTTGTCATTTTTTTAAAATCATTTTTGATTTAAATCAATTTTATCTGATATGAGAATGACTACATCAGTTTGCTTTTGTTTTCCATTTGCTTGGGATATTTTTCCCATACTTTTACTTTGAGTCTGTGTGTTCTTATGCATTAGATGGGTTTCTTGGAGACAACATATACTTGTGCAATGATTTTTCATCTATTCAGCCAGTCTATGACTTTTGATTGGAATATTAAGACTGTTCATGTTCAGTGTTAGTATTGATATGTAGGGTACTGTTCTGTTTTGTTGAATGAAAACTTATTTTGTTTTCTGTCTTGTGTTATTGTTTCATAGGAACTGTAAGCTTTAATTTTTGGGTGATTTTAAACTGGTCAATTTCTATTGTGCTGTTCCACGTATAGTGCACTATTGAGCATTTCCTATAGGAAAGGTCTAGTAGTGACAAATTCCCTTCATGTTTGTTTGTCTGGAAAAGTCTTTATTTTTTCATCATTTATATAACTTAGTTTTAAAGAATATAAAATTCTTGGCCTGGCCATTGTTCTGTTTAAGAAGAATAAAAATGGGGCCCCAATTCCTTTTGGCTTGTAAAGTCTCCACTGATAAGTCTGCTGTTAGCCTGGTGGGCTTTCCTTTTTAGGTTAGTTGTTGCTTTTGTCTTGCAGCCTGTAGAATTTTTTCCTTTATTTTGACTCTGGCCAGGTTGATGACTGTGTGTCTTGGAGATGTCCTATTTGCTATGAATCTTCCTAGTGTTCAATAACTATGTTGTGTCTGGATATCTAAATCTCTGGCAATACCAGGCAAGTTTTCCTCAATAAGTCCCTCAAATAGGTTTTCCATGCTTTTTGCTCTTTATTTTTCTCCCTGAGGGATACCTACTATTCATATATTGGTTCATTTTACATAGTCCCTTATTTCTCTGAGTGATTGTTTACCCTTTTTTATTCTTCGTTCTGCATTTTGACTGTGTTAGTTTGTAAACCTTATCTTCAAACACTGAAATTCTTTCTTCTGTTTAGTCTGTTGTTGAAACTTTCTGCTGTATTTTGAAGTCCCCTAAGTGACTCATTTAAGATCTGTTGTATCTTTTCTTATGTTGTCTCTCTTTAGTGACTTTTTCATTTATGATCTGAAATATTTTTTTTTAGCTTGTGTTAGCTTTCAATTTTCTCTTCAATTCCATTTATCTATTTGCCATCCATAGTCTGAATTCCATTTATGACATTTTGACAATTTCCTTTTGGTTGGAGTTCATTGCTGTAGGTCTGTTGTAATCCTTTGAATTAGCTTGGTGTTTTTTTGTTTTTTCATGTTATCAGAATTCTCTTGCTGGTGTCTTCTCATCTGAAACCTCTCAGTACAGGGAAGATAGGTTTGCAGTGCTCCTGTTCTCCTTTGCTGAGAACTCTCCTTTTTGGTGAGAAGCAGGATAGGTCCCTAGGTGGTGCTTCTGTGTCCTATTCCAGAAGACTGATCTAGCAGGAGAGAAGTGGATGCACTGTGATCTTGTAATGTAGCTGTTCTATGTTGTCCTGTTCCCCTGTAATTGTCACAGTCCAAGCTGGTGCTGGGGAATCTTTGTATGGAGTGGTTGGTCCCTAGGCTGCTGTTGGAAGTTCAGGCATGGGGCCGGGTGAGTCTCTCTCCACAGTCACAGGTGTCATGGAGATTATTCTGCCTAGGTCTACCTGTGATAGTGGCAGTGGCTGCTTGGTGAAGATATCTGGATGGTGGCCACAGGTGTCAGTGCTGTAGGCATTCACTCCACCCAAGTCTAGATATAATGGCAGTATAACCAGGTGGTAGCTTGTGGCTAGAGGGTCTGTGGCCTACCAGCAGGGCACAAAACCAAGGGCATGGTCTGCCACTGGCATTGGGGTCTGCAGGGTTATGGCCTGCCAGTTGACACACATGGCTGAGGGGCTTGGTCCACTACACTGTACATAGGTCTATGGGGGTGTGGACCTCCACATGGTGCAGGTGACACACAGACTGCAGGGCTTGCTCCTCCAGTCGTCTTGTGGGTCTGTGGGGGTGTGGCCCACTGGCCTGTGTGCAGGTCCATGGGGGTATGGCCTGCCAGCCAGACTGTGGGTTCATAGAGGAATGGACCTCCGTGTGGTGGCATGCAGGGTCAGCAGGTTTGGTGGGTGGGGTGCATGGGTTGGGCTGCTGGATGGCTGGGGCTCTCTCCTCACACAGGTCCCATTTGAGCTGCTACTGTGGGACCTCTTGAGTGGCGTTAGCACTTGCTCTGTTTGAATTCCCTAATGGGAGGCACTTGGTGAGAGTGTCTGCTCTCCCCGCTCCCTCCGTGGCTCAGCCTGGGGTGATGTTGGGGCAGCTACCACGAAGCCAATCCCTGTGTAAACTGGGAGCTCTGACCTGGGAACTCAGAGTGGTGTTAGCCACAGCAGTCCAGGAACAGAGGCCAGTGGGGCCCCTGCTGAGCCTGCTCACTGATGCAACTTTATCAGTCTCCAAGCAGTTCCCTCATCAGAATGGAGGCCCATGGTGGTGGTAGAGGCCCCACCATGGCTCTACTTGCAGTGTCCTGTGGCAAGTGTGGGGCTCTGGGGCTCTGTCCTTTATCATTTCCCCACATGTAGGGGTCTCCCCCAGGCACCTTCTGATCTTAGACAGTGGATCTCCTAGTCCCTGTCCTCGTCTCCTTCACTCTGTCTCCCATTGTCCCTCTGATGATTGACAGTGCTCTCTCCAAGAGGGCCTGTCCATAGGTGAGCATCTACTTGTAACTTTTGATCCTCTCCTTGAGAGCAGCATGTGTGGGCTGCTTCTAGTCTGCCATCTTGGCCCCTCTCCATAAAGTGGCATTTTGATTCCATTGATGCCATTTATGATGAATGAAAATCATCTTTGATTAGCCCTAAATAAAAATACTTCTAATAGAGCAAAGAATTGTATCTGAATAAATTACTCATTAATGATGTCTGCACAGCACAACTGAGAGTCAGCAGTAATAGGTACTAGCTCAGAAGGAATATTGTGTTTGAACTGATTTTCAACTTGGTTGTTATCCTAAATAATTCATATCCATTTTTCCTCAGCACGATTTCTTTCAACAGTGTTAAACATCCCACTTACTTTTTGCTATTTTGACCTGGCTTCTTTATTATGCATTCCATATAACTGAGTCATCTTTTTTTCCTCTAACCCAACATGTATACTAGTTTGTGGGATGGGGGTGCACCATTATTGTTTTTAACTTATTCTATTTATGAACACTATTGAGGGGCAGTTCACTTTTGTGTGAGTGTTTTTCTGTTGGTTTGCATTTCATTTTGCATGCATTATTTACTTTGATACTGCTCTGATAGTTATTCCTTGCTTGAGAGCAGTAGATTCAAGGAGTTATTTCCTGCTATGTTATGTATTTACTTTGGTGTCCTGTTCCAATTGCTTTATCCTTGGCTTTGACATGGTATGCTTCTGAATTATTTCGGTCCTTCCTGTTTTTCTTATTTAGATTGTGTCTTGCTTCTAATTAACAGACTTGAGAATTCCTTGGTGGTTCTAATTTGTGATACTACATTTGCAGTTAGTCCAACTCAATATTAAATACACATTTTTCACAGCTTTTTATTTTTTTAGAGATATTTCACTAAAATTAGTCATCAGATTTATGCATAAAATGATACCTTATACAATTTTATTCACACTTTCTCTGAGCTCTATTAATAATAATTTGTAAATTTCTTATGGTACCATGTAGTCTACTACTTTGTCTAAATATCCTTTCAGATACTAAATCTGAGTCCCTGTATGTCCGTTAAAGCTGGGGTCAACAAACTATGGCTCAAGGGCCAAATCTGGTCAATCATCTGTTTTTATAAGGTTCATGAAATAAGATTGATTTTCACAATTCTAAATGGTTGGGGAAAAAATCAGAGAAAGATATTTTGTGACATGAAAATTAGATGGAATTAAAATTTCAATATCTATAAATAAAGTTTCATTGGAACACAGCCATGCTCAATCATTTAGGTATTGTCTGTGGCTACTTTTGTGCTATATGACAGCAGAGATGAATAATTCTGACAGAGACTGTGTATCCTACAAAGTCTAAAATATTTACTATCCAGACCTTTACAGAAAAAGTTTTACAGATCTCTACTCTCAAGTATTAGAACAGGGATTTTCATAGGAAGAGCTCCATTAAGGCCTTTAGAATGAGTAAATAAATGTATATTAAATTGGAAGTCATTATTAATTTAAGCCATTTATACAATTTAATCAATACAGACAATTAAGAATTTTCATTGGGATTTGAAGCCAAGAGCTAGCATCAGATACTCTGCTGTTTCTTCTGTTTTCATTATTACTGGATCAAGGTTAATAGCTGTCAGGCACAGTCCATATAAAGATAATCCAGCCTCTGAGATTCTAGAAAAGATTGAGAAGGTGGACAAATTTGAAGAACACTAAGAACTTCTTGATTGAAAATGAAATTAAGACTTTTAAAACTAATAGAGAAAATTCAAGCACCAATTTTAAGAATAAATCAATAAAAACCCTGGGATTTCATTTAGATAAGATCAACTCCTAGGATAAAGAAAAATAAAAGCCAATTCTGACATAAAACAAAGCAGACATCATAATATAAAACTAATCTCCTTATCAATGGAATTAGAAAAAGAGTGTATATAGAATACAAAATTGATACATGTAAAAAAGATGAAGAAAAGAACACTTTAAAAGCTCCCTATGTAAGAGGAGTATGAGATGATTCTTTTCTTTCTTTGACATCCTTGGACACTCCAGAAAGGATGTCAAAAATTGAAAGAGAAATAGAAGACATTTCTTATGTTTGTCTTTTTATCTACACTTTGATGTGGCATCACTAAATATATTAGTGATTAAGGAAGGTGAGGTACCACAAAGATGAATTTTTCTTTCCTTTTATTTTTATATGTTGGCCAGTAGTTTCTGGAATTTATAGAGTTTTAACAGCACTTTGGATGTTTAGCTGATTTTGAGTACACAATTTCCTGTACTTATAATAAATTCATGAAAGAGAGGTTATAGTTGGAATTTTTCCTGAAAAAAATCATACATTTTAATAAATGGCATTTAATAAGAATTACATGCTAAAACTCAGACTTGCTCTTTATTGCCAGGACAGTTGCACTTAGTAGGTGTACCTTAAGTGCCTATTGGTGATGAGAGAATATAGTATCATCCCTTCTTCCTCCTTGTATCCATGTGTCTTAGTTGGTTTGTGTTGCTATAATGGAGTATCTGAGGCTGGGTAATTTATAAAGAAAAAAGGTTTCTTTGGCTCATCATTCTGGGTGGCTGGAAAATTCAAGATGGGGCATCTGTACCCGGTGAGGACCTTGGGCTGCTGATACTCATGGTGGAAGGTGAAGGGGAGCCAGCGTGTGCCAAGATCACGTGGTGAGAGAGGAGGAAAGAGAAAGGGGGGAGCTGCCAGGCTCTTCTTAACAGCCAGCTCTCGAGGGATCTAATAGAGTGAAAGCTCAACTCATCCCCAAGGGAGAGCATTAGTCTCTTCAGGGGGATCTGCTTCCATGACCCAGACAACTCCCATTAGGCCCCACCTCCAACACTGAGGATCACATCTCAACATGAGGCTGGGAGTGGGCAAACATCCAAACCATAGCACCATGCTTACCATAAATAGCTTGAAAATCACTATCCAGATAAATAAGTAACACGTGCTGTGAGTGTGGTCTCAAATGCTGTAATATAATAGCCCAGAGTAGAGGGGAATTGTGTCTGTCTGAGGTAGTCATTGATGGGTTAGGAGGAAAGCTGGTTCTTAAAAGATTCAGAGTGGATAAAGACTGGCAATCTTTAGCAGAAGGATGGGGAGGAGAAAGCCCATGAAGGCAGGAACATATAAGATGTCTTGAGAAAATTATATATAACTTGTGTATCATTTAGAGCATATTAAGGGGATTAAGTCCCCAAGTTAAAATAACACTATTATAGAAAGATGAAATAATATTCACATGGTATATTTTCTTGTTTAAAATCTATACATATTCAACCTGGAACAAACTTAAAACACTGAAATAAATAAATTTCATGGTAGTTCTGATACAAAAAAAACACCTACCATTAGGTTTCAGTACTTGAAAAAGTGGTGATCTGAATGCTCTGTGAAGACCTGCCCAGTAAAATTTGCAGGCAGAAGAAAAGTTATATTAGCCAGAGTTTAACATTGCTTCATTACCTTTAGATTCTCTCTGCCAAAGCAAAGGGAGTTCAGACCTTCATCTGTGCAATTTAGAAGAAAAATTCCTCTATATAAAGAGCATAGCATTTTTTTGTAGGTCTGTGTAGGTTTGTTATCACTTGCACAATTTGGCAATTGCTTACAACTGCTGCTTGCTCTGCCTGTGTAGGTAAAACTGAAGGTATTTAGTTACAGAAACATATGACTAATACATTTCCACATTTTTAATTTGAGGATTTCTAAGGAGGCAAGAATAGCAACAACTGTGAAGCAGAGACTTTTGAATATTAATATTATATCATACTCATCTACCATTATCAGTTTCATCTGTTTTATAAAACAATCTTTTTGTACATAGAGTTCTCCAAGGCCCAGCCTGCAATCACCGTGATAGCTTATAACCTCATGAAATATACCTCATTCTGCTCTGATGCGATGAGATAATTATAAAAGTTTTCTGATAATAAAGAAAAAAGATGAAAGAAAACACTGCTTATGTGCATACTTTTGGGAGTGAAATGTTTAATCAATTTTAGAAATGTAAACCTGTATTGATAACAAAAAAATGCCTATCTGTTTACTTTTATGAGGAAAGTACAAATTTTCTAAATAGTTGGGTCAAATCTCAAAATAACCATGTGACTTTATAAAATAAAATGAAAACCATCTATTGTATTCAAACCATGTGTTGAGGCTAAGAGGTAATGTTAACTGGATTTACTGAATCCAGCCTAGGAACTTTGATATCCTTCTGCACCATGTGAGGACTTAGAAAAGACTCTGTACAATATTAAGCTTCCCAGGGAGGATCATACTTTTATCAATCTGGGTTGCCCCTTAGCCAGTTTTGTTCCTATTAACTTCTGTTGCAACCCTTCCCGGGAAAGGAACAGAAGTTACGTATTTTTTTCTTTCTGTCATCTTTGCATTGATGTCTCTCTATCTGTGTCTGAGTTCTTCAGGAATAAATAGATACTATGGACCAAGGAAAGAATAAGAATAAAATTTTGAACTTGACCTAGCTATTAGAGAAATTTTTTGCTGTTAGACTGGAAGATCACCTGTTTCAGTATCATATAATATTGGAGGGCCTAGCTTTGGAGGCCTCAGACATCCTGAAATATAATTCAGATAATATGAAAAAGACGCATACTTAAGCCCCTTAAGCTACGTGCCTGCAGATTTTCGTGTCTTCCTGTTACAAAACTAAAATGTTAGCCATTCTCTTGTCTGTGCACAAGGTGTAAACATTAATTGATGGCTGTTCTTCCTGAATTACATTCAATCTATTGGGGAAAACCTGTGTATAATCAGTTTAGAAACAGAGTGAGTTCGAGTGTAATGTCACAGATAAACAGTGAAATTTTAATCCAACTTGGATTACCGTAATTCTCTTTCGACAGGTCTCCTTCGAGTGTCCCACTGGAAAAAGAAAAGATAGCTTGTACAAGCATGCAACCTCTGAGATTGTAAGCATGCAGAATCTGGTCAACGTACACCTCCACTTGAGATTTTGGGTCTGGCTGCCAGTTAGGTACTGGATTGATTGTCAGAGGTCTTAGTGATGTGTTTTTGAAGCACTGCATGAATCCAAATGAGTTTTAGGTTCCCTGTTGTCCAAGCCCAATTTTGTTCAACTGTGAATATGTTGGATTTTTATTTGTTCAGAACTACTATTATAAATCACTATGCCGCATAGCTTTTTCAAGCAGTTGTGGAATATATTTTTCTCAGACAGATTCAGAATATCAGAACTGTCTTTGAATTTAGGTCGAGACTAAACTGACCTGTTTAATTTGCTTTCTTTCGATAATACTGTATTCTTTCTGTGTATTCTGTGTAGGTTTGCCAGGATTTTTTAAACGTCCTTTAAACTCTTAACATTCTAATACTTAGAAGTCCTGTTTAAATGGATAAAATCTTGTTTCACAGCATACTAATTTATATGCATGCTCTGATATGCATGGTAACATCCCAGCCATAACTCCCATGGGTTTCTTGTTGGTAAAAGAAAGAAACAAACATTTCTTTATAATGTTCATTCTATTGTAGAGGATATTTATAGAAATATTTTGAGATCATTTTTCACAGGTAGTACTCTTATTATAAATTCCCAAATCATCATATTTGTGTCAATCTTATCTGGAAATAAATTATTAAATACATTTCCAGTTTTTTTAAAAAAATCTGAGAATGGAAATGGCAATAAGAGCCCGTATTTCTGAATATAGTTGCATAATTTGGTTTCTTTATCTACTGGCAATTTCCTATTTCTTTTAAATATGTTTCTTCTGCTTTCTAGACATGTATTATCTGTATTGTAGTCAGTGTAATTATTCTCCCCTTTTATCTATTGGTCATATTGGGTATGTAGTGGCAGTTTTATGCAAACTAAGTCAGTAACACCTATTTTATGGGAAGGATATACTATTAGTAATTACCTCAGTTTTATTCCTTCTAAGCATGGGATATTTCCTAGCTGTATAATTATAGGCAGCATAACATAAGAATAAAAATGAGATTTGAAATTGAAAAGTGCTGTGGTCATGGATAAGTCACTTTTGCTTTTTAAAAAATTTTTTATTATATTTTGCTTTTTTAAAACTGACAGATAAAATAGTATGTATTTCCTGTGTGCAACATATTTTGAAGTATGTATACATTGTGGAATGACTAGCTAATTAACTTATGTTATTACCTCACATAGTTAACATTATTGTGGTGAGAATACTTTCAGCAACACTTTCAAAAATGCAATATATTGCTAAGTATAGTCGCCATGTTGTGCAATCAATCTATTGAACCTGTTCCTCCTATGTAACTGAAATTTTGTATCCTTTGGCCGATCTCTCCCCATTGCCCCCACCACCACCCAGCCCCTGGTAACCACATTCTACTCTTTGCTTCTCTAAGGTCAACTTTTTTAGATTCCACAAGCGTGAGATCATACGGTATTTGTCTGTCTCTGCCTGGCTCATTTTACTCAACATGATGTCCTCCAGGTTCATCCACAGTGTCATTTGAGCTTTTCCCCTCATTTGTCAGATAGGAAGTAGTTCATGACTTATGTGAGAATTAAAAACGTATGAAAGCACTTTGTAAGCTGTAAGACTATTTAAAAATATTATTTATAATACAATCTAGTGGAAGAAAAGCTTTTATTGACAAGAAATAAAGTATTTAGCAACTAACTTGAGTATAGTCATGTGAAGCATAACAAATGTTCACTGAAGGAAGGACCACTTTTGTGATGGTGGTTCCATAAGATTATAATGGAACTGAACAATTCCTGTTACCTAGTATTTACTATATTATAATTTTTATCATTATTTTAGAGCGTACTCCTTCTGCTTATATATGCATATAAAAGAAAACTCTAAAACAGCCTCAAGGCGGGTCCTTCACTAGGTATTCCAGAAGAAGACAGCGCCATGTGTGTTATCGTCCCTGAAGTCCTTCTAGGGAACAAGATGTGAAAGTGGAAGACAGTGATGTCGATGATCCTGACCCTGTATAGTCTTAGGCAAATGTGTGTGTTTGTGTCTTTGCTTTTAGCAAAGAAGTTTAAAAAGTAAAAAAAAAAAAACGGAAAACTTTAGAATAAAGATACAAAGAATTTTTGTATGCTGTACAATGTGCGTTTTAACCTGTATTGTTACAAAAGAGTCAAAAAGTTAAAAACATTAAAGTTTATAAAGTAAAAGTTATAGTAAGCTAAGCTTACTTTACATTGAGGAAAGAAATTTGTAAAAATAAATTTAGTACAGCCAGTGTGTACAGTGTTTGTAAAGTCTACAGTAGGGTACAGTAACATCCTAGGCCTTCACGTTTACTCGCCACTTACTGACTGGCTCACCCAGAACAACTTCCAGTTTTGCAGGCTCCATTCCTGGTAAGTGCCCTATGCAGGTACCATGTTGTATTGTTTATACCCTATTTCTACTGTACCTTTTCTATGTTTCCATATGTTTAGGTACACAAACACCATTGTATTATAATTGCTTACAGTATTCAGCATAGTAACATGCTGTCCAGGTTTGTAGCTTAAGAGCAATAGGCTATGCCACATAGCCTAGGTATGTAATAGGCTAAACCACCTAGGTTTATGTAAGTATATTCTATGATATTCGCACAATGATGAAATTGCCTAATGATGCATTTCCCTACCATTAAGCGGTACATTGACTATATTTTGAGGCACAGAATTTGTTATAACAGCTGATCTTCCTACTTTTTTTTGCTATACTCTTTCACTTTTTTGGTCTATTATTCCACCTATTCGGTCTAATAGTATATTTTGTACTATTATTAGTATAAAAAATGCACACGTGTGACCTCTGTATGATATCTTAGTAAAAAAACAGATGATAAAATCCTCGAATATGTGCAAAAATTTAGCAGTGTATATGGAAAGGGAAAATATACATCATTAAGGCCCTTTTGAAATATTTTACTCTTTACGTTCACAATAATAAAAACAACCACCATGTTTCTGAACAGTCACAAAATATATTGGTAATTATGTTGGAATTAATACACAACCCATTTTTGTATTTTTCTATAGTGTTTCTTTAATGTTAGAATAATAAGCATTGGATTAGTCTCTTCAGTTGATTTGAGAGTCGTTGATGATCTTATCTTTGAGCTTTTCCTAGTAAGGGAAGCTTGAAGTTCAAATGCCAGAGCATACAGATGTGGCACCATGTGGAATGGGTGGTGTGATATAATCTCATTCCCCTGCTGGGTTCTTCCTGTCCTTGTTCTGTTTTGTGGAATGGCTTCTTTTGAGAAAGAAGCAGCTTTTTTTTAGGGATTCACAGTTGAGCTCCTTTAATTCTGTGGACCAAGTCCTTTCGCACTCCAAATAAAGTGGTTAACCTCATGCTCAGGATCCAACCATGAGACATCTTTTCCCTTGAACTCTTTAAAACTCAGTCTTCTTGGCTTCTTGCTTCATTGTGTTTTCTCCCTGAACTTTTCACTATTGAATATTTTTCTTCTTTCTTTTGTTTCATATCATAGACAAACTTATGTGTATTAATTCTGTAAAAAGGAACTTCATATGTGGGGAGAATTGCCTCAGAGATGAACTACAGATTTATGCACATCCGGTGCAATTCTCACTGTTTGACAGTGCTCCTGTGTTTTAACTGTAGAACAAACTCATGGGGCTTCATCCAGCCCAGTTTACTTAACTTTAAAAAAGGATATAGACGATGCAACATGGCACGAATGCTAACAGAAGGGGCTTGCAACACCCAGGTGAGCTTCTGATGTCCCTGTATCACTTCCAGTGACCATAAATTACTTTGTCATTGACCAGCTGTTAAAACTTTTTCTTCCTACTTGTACAAAATGAAAGTAAAGAGAAACAGCTAGAAAATGCATGCATATAAATGCATAGATAGAGTTTTCCCTATAGACTAAGTTGAAATACAGAGGTGACCTATAGGATATTTCATTTCACTTAGAAGAAATTCTCTGCATAACCTTATTCCTGTCCCATCCCCTAAATGAATATTTTCAACAAACATTTCCTTAACATATGCTCTGAAGTAGGTACCATGGTAGAAGCCGAGCACTGATATGAGTAAAATGTAGTCTGATTAACGTATAGTCTTCCTTGGCTCGAGGAACTAATAAACTGACTGCTTTTTTGACTGGAGTATTTAAGTTGTACAGAATTTATTTTGGAGGAAGAGTCTAACTAAATAACAATGAAGATGACAAGCATTTATTGACTTGTAGATGCAGCATATCATAATAGTTAAAAGCTTATACTTTAAATTTCACCACTTTCTAGTACTGACCATTGGAAAAGTGGTTTAATCATCTGTTTCTCTACAAAAAATAACAGCAGAATCTACCTCATAGGGTTGTTATAGAACTTAAATGGGTTAAAATTTGTAAAAGACTTAGAACAGTGCCTGGAGTCAATTGTTTAAAAAGAAATAAGATGCTTCGCTGATACCAAGGACAGATCTAACATTAAGAATGTATTAGTCATCTGTTATTGCGTAACAAATTACCCCCAAATTTACCAGCTTAAAACAACATTTGTTGCTTTATAGTGTCTGGTGGGTCAGGCATCTGGGTACCTGGTTAGCTGTTTGTGGCTCAGGCTGCTTGCAAGGTGGCTGCTAAGTTATTAGCTGGGTCCACAGTTATCTTAGGTCGTGACTGGGGAGGATCAGCTCCTAAGTTCATCCTTGTAACTATGGACAGATCTCAGGTCCTTGCAGACTATTGGATGGATACATCAGTTCCATGCCACATGGACCTCTTTATAGGATATTTTTTAACATGGCAACTGGCTTCCCCAGAGTGTGGGATGGGGGAATTAAGAAAGGGCACCTTGATGGAGGCTTCCATCTTGATGAGGAAATGACATTCCATCACTGACTGTATTCTGTTCATGAGAAGAAGTCACTAGGTCTGGGCCACACTCAAGGGGAAAGGATTTACCCAAAGTCGGAATACTAGGAGGTAGATTTCATTGGGGACCATCTTAGGAGATGCCAACCTCAGAGATGACTAATATTTTAGCTTATAAACGCTAGATAGAATATAGTCAACTATGTAGTAGAAAGAAACTGTATTTACAGTTTTCTTCCATTAGTAGAGAAACTGAAGCCTCTTAAAATCTCCAGACACTTGACAATCTCTGAGTGCACTTCATTTGCTCAACTTAGAGTTTGTCTCAGATGGCAGGTTGTTAAATAAAGTTCCTATTAATTCATTTTCTGTCTTTGAAAGATAAGGCCACTGGTGACTTCAAGGTCACCAGATGGATGTCCTCAGGGACTAGAAGCTAATATTGTTTCTTTTCTCCAAATTTCTTCCTGTTTGTTATTTGTTGTTACTGTTGCTCTTGTTCCATTCTGATTTGTGGATTTGCCGTAGAGAATTTAGTCAAGACTATGGCTTCTTGGAAGAAATCTCAGAGAAACTCAAATATGTGCCTTCTTTGTCCTCAAGGCCCTAAATGTGTGAATCACAGAATATTTTGTACTTCACGGCTTGTGAGAAACCATGTTATGTCTTTAAGTCATCAACTCAAAACTAAACCATGAGGATGGAACACAAAATGATGGTAAAGAAAAGTGCTTGTTGAATTTGGTGTGGATAATACACCTGGGCATTCAAGATAAAAAGAGAGAAATAATGTTCTAAGACAAGGAGTGCTATGATTTTATTTGGTCTTGAAGCATCCAGCTATATTTTCTTTTGCCCAAATCAGTTCAGTCAAACACACATAATTGAGATTTTTGTTGCCAGTGAACCTAAATTGTACAGACTTAGAAAAAGTCTCCTTGAACCACATGCTTTAGGTAAACTATTTCTGAAGTATATTTGGAAGAGAAAAAAAATTTTTTTCTTCATGGTTGTTTTTTAATTAGTATTCCTGTGCTTATATTGTGCCTGACCTCTTTTAAAACCTTAATTTAAACGAGGAGTAAAGAATTCAACATTCTCTTGCAAGGTCCATTCCTGCTGAAATGTTTTTCAATTCTGTTTCAAAAATGTACAGAGTTGTTCTGAATTGTAATTAGAGTGGCAATGAACTCTTTCTTGTTCTCCAGAAATGTGAATGGTAAGGCACAATTTCCTAGCATCGTTGTAATAACAACAGCAAAATTACGTTTCTGTATTTCTTTTGATGAGCAAAGAGGTAGAGAAATATATATATAAGTGATTTACTGGTTAAATTAATTTTAAAAATCTATATAGGAAGTGAATTTTTATTGGAAGAAATAATTATTTCTATTGTCTGATTAGACTACCTGCATAACCTCAGCTTTTCATTCTAATTCTTCATGTTATTTCTGAACCCTTCTTTATTAAATATTCTCTCTATTGTATCTTCAGCTTCTCCCTCCTCACTGACCTCATTTACTCTGCCCATACACAGGCCCCGATCTACCCTGTTTATAAACAGAAAACAAAGTAGAAATTTCCCTTTGACCATACCATTTCATTAGGGAATTAACTTATTGATGCACCTTTTTAACCAATAAACTTTTGAGAGATAATTTTTCTACCCTGAATACTTTACCCTCTCATTCTTCAACCCTCAAAAGTCTGCCTTTCACCTTTAACTCCTTACCAAGTGATCAACAGCCTCCAAGGTCACATGTGCTTGTATAATCACATAAACAGTGGCTTCTTTTCAGTTTTCATCCTCCTTGATAAGTTGTTCATATCTAACTTATCCCCCAACCCCTTTTGCACATATCAATCACCCTGGCTTTCTTGATGTAGCATTTGATAGTACTCCTATCTCTCCTGAGAGAGAGAGAGAGAGAGAGAATGAATAGTCATAGAGACTTAATATAAGGAATTGGCTCACACAGTTATGGAGGCTGAGAAGTCCAAAGATCTTCAGCTGGAAAGCTACAGACTCGAAAAAACTGATGGTGTAGTTCTAGTCTGAGTCCAAAGGCCTGAGAATCAATAGAGACAATGGTATAAGTGCTAGTCCCAAAGCCAGCAGGCTTGAGACCCAAGAAAGGTCATTTCAGTCTGAACCCAGAGGCTAGAAAAGACCAATTTCCCAATTCAAGCAGTCAGACAGAAGTAATTCCCTCTTACTCAAGGGAGGGTCAATTTTTGTTCTGTGCAGGCTTTCAATTGGACGAAGGCCATCACATTAGGGATGGCAATCTGTTTTGCTCAATTTAACACTTCAAATGTTAATCTCATCCAAAAATACCCTCACAGACACACCCAGAACAACATTTTTGTTTGACCAAAAATCTGGGAATCTCATGGCCCAGTCAAGTTGACATATTAAATTAACTACCACACCACTCATTCTAAACTCACTTTTCCCTCAGATGACACATAGTAAATCCGAGTTTATTCCTTGTGAGTGCCTCAAATTTTCCCGATAATAGTGGAATTGGGAAGTAACCCCGCAGAGGCTCCCCAGTTTTTCAGACATATTCTATCTTAATAATATGGCAATAACTCCATTTCTCCTTAAAATGTATTCATCACCCACTAAAACAGTAACCTCCCCTTTTCTCTGTTGGTCCAATAACATGTGGACTCCTGAATGACCAGGCGACAATGTTATCTGTAAGTGCAGCTAGATCATTTTTATTTTCTTGGCTGAGAGTATTACCCTCTTGGATACTGTTTTAGCTACAGAACGGGAAAACTTGCTATTGTGAAACCACAGAATACAGTAGCTCAAACAAGATATTATTTTCCACTCACATGAGTCCAGCGTTGGCAGATGGTTGAGGGCATACAAGTAACTCTGCTTCATATTATATCCAGGGGTTCCTTCGGTCTTGTTCTATCATGTTGCTCTGTAGTGCTGTAGAGTCTGCATGGTCAGAACTGGCTCACCTGTGTTGCATCTGTGAATTCTAGCCTACATGAATGTGGAAAGAGAGAATTCGGAGTTCAAGTATTTTCCATCAAAGGATTTGACCTGGAAGTTACATGCATCATTCTGTTCACACTCTACTAGTCAGAACTTAATCACATGACTACATATAGATACAATGGAAAATTGTAGCTCGTAGTCTTTAACTGGGCAACCACATGCTAAACAAATACCCAGGTATTCTACTATTAACATGCAGAAGCAGGTAATTAGTCTTGGGGAAATTATCAGTATTGAAACTTCTAAATAATCAGAGACTTACGTTCCAGGGATGGGAATACAAAATATGAGAGGGACAGTAGGTGTAGTTGCCAAAGGTGTCACTTTTACTCCTTGGTTCCCAGGCCCATGTATTTTTGGCTTTGAGAGACTTAGCATCATATACTGGATAATAGTTTGAAACATGTGTCACAATCCTAAAGGCCAGTGCCCCAGCCACAGTGGGATTGGTGCTTGCTTGAGGATAAACCTCCCCTACTGTCCATAAGCACCAACCTGATGGTCCTGAAATGCTGTATCAGTCCACCCCTGAATGATTATAACATATCATGCTTATGTAAATCAAAATAAAGTGTTTTCTTTCTCAATCAAGTGGTAATAGAGTACTTCCCATCGGAGTTCATGTGTGAGAAAAGGTAGTGCAATAAGAGTGGAGATGGTGAGAATCGGAGTTGTCTGCTCATACAACTTACCTGTGTCTGTAGAGATTTTTATATTTCTACATTGACTTAGTGAAAATATCTGATCTGATGATTTTTGTGGGTTCAGTAACATCTAATTCATATTGCACAAGTCAGGTTATATGGCCATTTGGTGTTTCATGGTTGAGCCTTCAGTCTACCAGATCCCAGTAAGAATGCTATAGTAATTTCTAAAGAAGAGAAGAATTTGTTTGCTGGTGAGGCTATTGTTTTTCCTCAGGGGACACTGAATGAGTGTTTGCTGTGATTTACTTCCAGGGGCCTGCCATTGGCTCTACCAAGTACCCTGACCAGCTGAAATCATTTCAAGTTCTAATGGGTCCACTAAGTCATAAGAGCCAAGAGGCAAAGATACTTTTGTTGCAGCCTTATCAACTGTAAAACCTTATCTTTCTCAGGATTCTGTTCAAAACTAGCAACTTGATGGATTGCTTACCAATTCAGAGAAATATGCCAAAATATGTTGCTTGCCAAATTCAAAGGGGACCATGAAGTACACCTTATCTTTCTTAGTTGTAGGCAATGCAGAGTACAGCAAGTTGCCTTTCACTTTGGCAAAGATACTGTGATGTACTCTAGTCCATTGAACACTATTTTCATAGGTTCATGTTGAACCTTTTTGTGTGCATGTTTTTTAGCAAGACCACTAGGTTAATTGCTAATAGTATAGCTTGATTTACTATGGAATGGTGATGTCATTATCATTGCTACAGACTAAGTTATGGCACAAATCCAGAATTACCACAAAAGCTGACCCACAAGACAGGAAAGTGAAAATACACACTCAGAACTTGCAGCAGCTGCTCGGGGTGGCTAAAATAAAATCCATTCCATTTTGTTTCTCTAATTTACAATCTACATAATTTTTAAGAGGATGAATTTCCCAGGCAGATTGCCTAATCTTAAATCTTGGTTTTATACTTCCTAGCTGTGTGATTTTTGGATAAGTTGTTTAAGGTCTATATGTCTTAGTTTCCTTATCTATAAAATAGAGTTGTTATAATACCTATCTCCTGGATTAATTGTGAGCAAAATTAAAGTGGTTCGAATAGTATACAGAACAAATAGGTGTTCAATACATGATAGCTATCATTATTTTTATTGAATATAGGTCAATATCTCTAGTTTGCCAATAAAAACCTTACTTTCTCTTATCCCAGTCCTACCTTCCACTGGTATTTTACACCAACCATATGTTTCACTTTTGCTAAGCTGGACCACGTCATGTTTCCTGACAAGTCTCTCACTTTTGTGTTTCGACATCTTTTTCTGACATGTCCTTTCATGGAACACTGCTTATTGGATTTCACACATCTTACGACGTTCATATCAAGTGCTGTTGCCGTTGAGAAATCTTTTTTGCTATTTTTCTGCCTGAATATGATCTTTCCTCTGAAAAGTCTCCATTGCAGTTTTTTGGGGACATCTCATAAATTAATTAACTAATTAAAGAATTAGAATCCTTTTAAATGAAGGGTTCTGTACTATGTTTAAGGAGCCTTTCCATTCTATGAAAGAACCTTGCAGATTTCTAAGAGAAATAGACATATAAATAGATAATTCCAATATAATGGTTTGAGTTATTAGAGTGATATTGTTTTCTAAGAGTTCAGAAGGTAGGCTACTTAGCTCCCAAATGAGAAGTCAGTAAAGGCTTCCTGGAGACAATTATGCCAGAACTAAGTTGTAAAAATGTTTTGAAATTAACCAGGTGATGTTCAGCAGGAAGGAATAGCACAATGTTCAGTGGAGGATATGCAGGTCAGAATTTCTGTAGTGAACTCGTGATGGTGGGTGGAGGGGAGACATAACTGAAAAGGTAGGCACTGGAAAGGTAGGATCACAGGGAACTATGTATGGCAGAGTAAGGAGCTCGGACATATTTGTAAGTGCCATTGATGCTTTTTAGAAGATTTTTAATTTGGATAATTCATAGTAATAGTAGTATGGAGGTAGAGTGGGGCTTTGGGACAAAAAAGCCAATTAAAAATATATGGTCATCTTCAGATGAGAGATAGAAAGGGTAAGAATACTAGGGGCAGATGGAAAAGAATAAATACATTCGAAAATTATTCATGAGAAAAATTAGAACAGGTTTATGATCAATTAATTCTGGGAGATGAGGGAGAGGGAGGAGGTAAATATATCTTTTATGTTTTAATGGAAATAACAGGGAGGTTGGGTATGTTAGAGGATATTTCCTGGATTTGAAACTATATATAGTGCTGAAGATGAAAGAGCAGGTTTAATATGTTTATAAAGTGTGTATTGTTGATCATGCCCTGACCTTTTAAGTTCACTTACACATACAGATATCAGTATCTGAAGTGAAAACTTGAGTACAAAGACAGGGGAATATATATGTCCCTCAAAGTCTGCACAGCAGTCCCCCCGATCTGTGGGGAATGCATTGCAAGACCCCTAGTGATTGCCTGAAACCATGGACAGTGCTGAACCCGGTACGTACCATGCTGTGTTTGTGGGAGGCTGACCTACACTGCCGCAAAGTGACTGATGGGTGGGCAGCTGGTCAAAGGGAGCATTCATATCCCGGGTGGGACGGAGAGGAATGAAGCAAGACTTCATCATGCTGCTCAGAACAGGGCACGATTCAAAACATAAATTGTTTGTGGAATTTTCCATTCAGTATTTTTGTACTGAAGTTGACTGCAGGTAAATGAAACCACAGAAAGGGAAACTGTGGATCAAGGGGGATGACTGATGATTGTAACTATATACCAGTCGTTCATGTCATTTTTATTTGCCATTGGTAGAGAAAACTGCTAAGGATGAAAACGTCGATAATCATAAAAATAAAAACAAGAGGAAAAGGAAAAAGGAAGAGGGGAAAGAAGGATTAAAGACAAAGGAAAATAGAGTTTATTGGAATGTCAAATTCTTAAAAATATTGGAATCAGTGAATATCATAATGTGAAAAGCAGATAACTGGTTAAAAAATGAAAAATCACTTGAATAAAAAAATCAACTAATCTCTACCCTTATTCTTTTTTTCAAAGAAAAAGTGATTTATGTAACTTATCCCATACTGCAGATATATTTCTCTGTTATAGAAGCATTGATGCCAGAGTTGATTATTGGAAGACATACTAGATTGGGACCCCAGAAGCCTGGTTTCTAGAGCTACCCTGTCATAAACTTGGCTAGAAAAGTAACTAGGGCTCCTTAATCTCTTCATAAAAATAAATATATCATTTGTGTATTCTAAAATCTGTATCTGTTCAACACGTTGGTTTGATAGTGAGGCCTAGACTTCTTAGATATTTTTTCAATTATTTAATACCTTCTTGTTGAAATCTTTTAACATTTATAATCTGATTTATTATGGCTCTGAAATATTTACCGCCTTTTTCAAAAACGCTTGTGAAAAAGAAGAAAAGCATATGGAAACTGGGTTCAGACATGGTTGCCCATGAAGTACCCACATTAATCAATAATACAAAATGATATAATAGTATTAAATTAAGGCTCTAGAATGATTTTAATTTCCATCTGCTAATATTAAAGCTACTATAGGGATAAAAAATGACTGAAACACCATTAACAATCCATTAAGGCATCTCATGAGTAGGTTAAAGAGTTAAAACTGGATAAAAAAATAATGTATTAATCAACTTCAAAGGACAGAATAAAATGAAAGGGAAATTGATTAACAAATGAGTATAATTAGAAAGCAGTTTACAGGGTAGGCATTTTATAAATATAGGTTGAATAAATGTATGAAAGAGCCCAAAAGTCTTGGCTTACTTTTTGCTCTGCATTTCGCATTAAAAATTTTTATTATTATTAGTGATCTTCAGAGGTTAAGAGATGCACCTGCCTTTAGCAATAGAACAAGCCACTATCCCTCCATCTTTCGTCTGTAATTAACACATGAAGAATTACCACCAGTGTGTGAAGAGGCCTGTGTTGTTCAATTCTGGTTACCTGTTACTAACAACCTAAAATTGGAGATTGAAAAGATTAATTTTCAGTTGATTTTACTTTATATGTGGATACCGAATTATGCTAGCATTAAAAGCTTTTGAAAAGAGAAAATCGGTTTTTTTCCTAGAGGAAATTTGAACTCATTGGAATGAAAACAGCAGTTATACTATTATTTGCACAGCATAAAATACTTAAAATTAAGAAATTTTCAGAAAATCTGTGGTGCCTATCACTGGCTTTCAGAACTTATTAAATTGTACAATGATATGAAATGAATATAAAATAATGCAAAAAAGAAATGATGTAGGCGATCTATTTTGCAGGATTTGTTTTTTGTTGTTTTTCTTGGTAGAGTTTCACGTACAATCTCTATAGTTACAAGGGAGGAAATAGGTTGTTCACAAAACTTAAATTCAGTAGGCTACTGATTAGATTTTGAACTTATGTTTAGTTCCCAAATAACTTTCCTCTTTGGAGACTACCATGTCCTTGAAAAGTTAATTTTGTTTTATCTCTGGGATACAGGAGGCTTCACATGACAATGGAAGTTGAAAGCTTCCCAGGTAAAGATCCTTCAAAGAATAAGTGACTCATGGTAGGGAGGGATAAAAGTCAACAGTTTATACCACTCAATTGCTTTTAAGATTTTCATCAAATGCATCCCCTGCAGTGGAAACTTACTAGAGAAGCTTCCCAGCAGAGTTAAAATCATAAAACAATGACAACGTTTCCTTTGTTTCTCTAAGCTTTCAGACAGGAAAGACAGCAAAAGAACTATGTATCAATTTACTTTATTCCTTTAGTGTTGAAAAAAAAAAGAATCTCTTACCCTGAGATACACGGCATTAACCACAATTCCAGTAAAATATACTTAGTTTCCATAATTAGCCAGAAGGACGCAACTTTATTCTAAGTGTGTTTGTATTTTATAGATTCTGGTATGAATATGTTATGTGTTTACTCAAGGACAAAGTCTTCCAAAGCACAAAAATAGAGTTCACTACGATTTTAAAAGTAAATATTAACTTGTGATCGAAAAAAAATTTTTTTACTAATTTCTTTATGCCTAGAATATGACTTTTTAAAATATGTATTATGGCAAAGACTATAGCATATTTAAACATAAGCATTTGCAAAAATTAAGAGAGCTGTATTTTCTTATTTTTCGGATGTCGCCAGTCCATAATCTCACACTGACCATTGCTCCCCAAACCACTATAAGTAGGTAAAAGAAGGTTTCTTTCCATTCCCACTTGTGCATGCTGTGTTCCCTCTTGGGAGCAAAGGTGTGAAGGGAGCACAGTATGTCAGTATTCCCAAAATACAAAATACAATTTTGAATTGAGACGTTTTATTAAAATCTACATTGTAGCTGCTTCACCAAAAAGACACAGAATGCTGTACAAGACTTGCTTTAGGTTATACTGCAAGCTAATAAAAGTTGAAATTAGTTCTTTTAAGTATTCACCAAGTAGAAATTTTGCTGTTAAATTGCCTTTTTGAGATTTAATTTAAAAAAATTCCTTGATGTTGGCACTAAGGAGACACTGCCATAAGGTTCACTGGGACAAACTATACTAGTCTGGCTAAATTTTAACTGGATTAATTATATTTTGTCTACTTAAAATTTTCTGGATATCACATTTCTCTTTGTTCATAGAAATGCCATATTATACTGAATGATATTAAACATCTGTTACATTATTTTTAAAGTTTCCGAATGGTAGGAATTGTCATTGCATCAGTTTCTGTGTAAATGGTTTTGATTAGAATTAAATTTAAAATCAATTATTATGCTATTTTATGATAGTACCTATAACATGGATAAATACAACTGACACAAGTATATTCTGCTACGGTTGAAATAATACTGAAGCTCAGTTTAAAAATTACACGAAGAATGAGAACACTCGATGCACTTGGTAAGCAGAGATGTTGAAGGAGTTAAAAATACACCACTGGCGTTATTGACTGTTTTGAATTAAAGGCACTTAAAAAGACAGCAGGTGTAAGAAGATCATTCTGACGTCTTTTCTGTGTCTTAAAAGCAGAAGATGAAATTCCTATGTGAAAGACTGTCTATGCCAAAAGGAATAACATTTCTTATCTTCAAGGACAAAAAGTCGAGACCGGAGAATTCTGTGCAGACCTTGTTAAAATAATTCCTGTCTTTTAAGCCTCCCACATAATTCAGTTGCTTCTTCATAACTTACCGCGCTTTGCCCAATTCAGTGTATAAGTAGCTGACTCTAACTGCTTCTCTGGCTCTTCATTTCCTTATGAGGGCTCTCATGCCACATAAAACGTGGATTAAATAAATCTGTATGCTTTGCTCCTATTAATCTATCTCATGTCAACTTAATTTTTGTGCCCAGCTGGGACTCTAGGAGGACGGAGGTAGAATTTTGCCTCACCTCCAGAATTAAAATACGTACAATTTTTCACTGCAGTGTCTTGGCCTCTGCAGCTCCTGAGGGGAGTTCGCGTTTGAGGAAGCTGATATGATTGCAGCAGGGAGAAGGATTCAGTAAGAAGTTGCACAGGCCCTTCGATTCTTTTTTCGTTTGTTTCTCTTCTGTGGAAATTAAAATATTGTTTGTATTTTTACAGTTACTGTGGTGACCAAGGAAATTAGCTTAACTCTGCACAACCGTTTGTCTCCTAGAAGATGTCGATCATGTCCCTCAGCTTTTACTTTTTCAACAATATCGTTAGACTTGTCAGCTATTAATACAAGTCTTGCTTTTGGCATTCCTTCACTGAGTAGATTTTACAAATCCTCCCTACATAGCTCACCCAAATTCATGTGACTTCTGACTAATCTGTTAGATTTTCTGTCCACTCAGGGCTGACTGGGAACAGAGGAGTGAACTCTCGGACCCCTCTCTAATATCCCTGTTAGCTCTCCAGACACCTGCAAATGATGATGAAAATTGACATTTTGGGGATCTAATGTAAAAGTGCAGGGAAGCATCTTGGATATTTTGCCTTTAAAAAAAAAATACAAAAACTATATATACTGTTTCTAAACTGTAACTTCAGGACAAATTCTTTAGCTCCTTGGAGCCTACTGGCCCCAGGCCCTGCCATCTGGAAGTTCTCTGGCTCTGGCACAGTTTCTAAGTTGCTTCCAGGGCAGAGGACATAACCATAGGCAGAAGATGTTAGGGTGCCTATCAGAAATTAACATGTCCTCTAAGACGACCAGACTGGGAGAGAGACTTTAAGGGAAGGTAGGGTTGTGTATTTAGGCAAATGTGAGCAGGACAAAAGCCAGTAGAATTTGAATTTCAACTATTAGTAATTATTATATATAAAGTTTAAGTGGCACTTGGTACTGACATTGTGAATTAACCGTCAGGTCACCTGAAGTGAGAAGAAACCTTTCTTTGATTCCATGTGTACCACCCAAGGGAAGAGTAATGCTAAAGCTGTGTATTTGAGGCCACAGGATTTTAGAGCAGAGGTTCTCAAACTTTAGCGTGCATCTGAATATCCTGGAAGGCTTGTTAAAACAAAAAATTATTGGTCTCCACCCCCAGATTTCTAATTCAGAAGTCTGCGGTAGGAAATTTGAAGTTCTGAACGTTCCCAGGTGACACTGCTGCTGCTCATCTGGGGGTGACATTTTGAAAACTACTGGATTACAGGAGAGATAAATACAAGAAGCCACAGCAGAGAACTTAACAGTCCACCAAATAGAATCAGTGGCCCAGCCCAAGTCCCGATTCTTAATGCAAGGGAGCAAACAGGGAGAGTTTTGTTACTGCAATTCTTTTGGAGCAAGAACAGAGCCAAAGACAACTTTTGATATCGTTATATCCATTAATGATGGAAAGATAAGCAAAAGGAAGCTGGAAACGTAGTTCTCACAGCTTATGCTTACACAGAGGTGAGAACTCACCATGGCTTTCTCCAATCTAAGGCTCCTAAATATTTTTAGTTGGTGCTACTGAAAAATCTCATCTTTCACATTCTACATGTGCATTTTTTAAAAATCGAGTTAAAAAAAGTACTTCGTTTGGATATGGATTCACTTAGGTTATATATATATATATATATATATATATATATATAAAACCTATTATTTCAGCATATTATGAGGTACAGATGTTTAGGTTACGTATGTTACCCTTGCCCCCTTTCCCCCCGCAAGTCCAAGTCTCAAGTGTGTCCATCCCTCAGATGGTGCGCATTGCATTCTTTGTGTATGCATATACCTGTCCCCTCTTCTCCCCTCGCCGACATCCAATAGATGTTATTCTTATATGTGCACTTATGTGTTGATCAGTTAATACCAATTTGATGGCGAGTACATGTGGTGCTTGTTTTTCCATTCTTGGGATACTTCACTTAGTAGAATGCGTTCCAGCTCT
>CAUYSK010071374.1:0-48731 GCA_963575035.1 Avahi laniger | reverse complement strand
AAGCGATCCTTCTGCCTCAGCCTCCCGAGTAGCTGGGACTACAGGCATGCGCCACCATGCCCGGCTAATTTTTTCTATATATTTTTAGTTGTCCAGATAATTTCTTTCTATTTTTTTTTAGTAGAGATGGGGTCTTGCTCTCGCTCAGGCTGGTCTCAAACTCCTGAGCTCAAATGATCCACCCGCCTCGGCCTCCCCGAGTTCTAGGATTACAGGCGTGAGCCACCGCACCCGAACCTCTTTCTTGATTCTCTAAATTTTAATGCTAAGCAGTGCTTCCTTCAAAATGAATAATCATCGAAAAAAAAAATTAAAGGATTTGGCGCCCATCAATCTCCATAGTACCTTCCCAACTGAGACTGCGAGTATTAAAATCTATAGAATTTGTAATTAGACACAAGCAAAGCCCTTCTTATAGGTGGCACATGCCTCTTTTCTGATTTCTGGCTTCTAGAAAGGATATCATCATGCCTACTGTCTTTGAAATTTAACTAAATAATTGTGTATGTGTGTTTATATATAACATATACTATATATATATATCTATATATATATATATCTATGCCAAATCAAGAAAACAAGCATCCTGATTTATTTATTTCCTCAGTAATATTGTTGGCTGTTTCTTGGGATCCTAGCAGGTGTTCTATTTACATTTATTGCAAACAAATATTTTAAAAAGCAATAGCATTGTAGTAGAACTAAGTGGATTTCCCAATTATGACAGAAAGGAATAGCAATATAACAGATCTGCTGGGGAGAGCAAAATGAATTGCAAGGCTTTCCAGTAGGGGCGTAATGAAACTTAACATGGCAGCAGGGAATATGGGTACATATCTCATTCAAATTGCAACTGATTTTCCATATAAGCAGCTACTTTAGCTTATCTGTTATGTGGATGGAAATGCTGATAATGCGGAATGCCCCTCCTCCCCCGCCGCACTCCCATGAATGTTTTATAGAGAAACCAATATTAATAAAGATTGTTGAAAATAGAAATTAACCTGCTTATGTGCGAGTTGATCAATATAATGAGGTATGTAGAGCATGTCCCTCCTGCAATTACTTTAAAATGTATTCCTTTTTGTCATAATCCTTCAGAGTAGATTGAAAGAGAGGAAATATATAGAGAAAGGCACCATTGAGAGGAAAACCCAGTGATGATCTCTCACAAATGAAACAGAATTATTCTTGTGCTGTTTTTAGAATTCACCCAAATTTCTTTCAAAAGAATATACTATGCCCTCAAGTTTGTTTTTATTCATAAATTCCTCTGACAAGAGTCATTTAAGTCCATACTTCTGATATTTTTCTGTCCTACATTAGCTGGGGAGCACGAGGTGGCCCGTGTACTTAACAATGAGGCGTAAAAGCATTGTAAGAGAAAAGAAGAATGCTGCAATTGGTTTATACACTGTAAGACTGAGTACACTATAACTTTTTAAAAATCAAGAACATTTATAGCTGTGCTTTGGAGTGTGCTCTTAAAAGTTGAAGTTATCAAATCCGCGAGAGTCCGTGGGAGTAGGGGAGGAAGAGCACACAATAACCATGCATTTGCTCAGAAACAAAATGTTATTCTTTCTTGTCTTTAAAACTGTCTGTTGCTTTAAGGAGTGTCTCACACATGAAAATATTCTGCTGTATATTCAGAAGTTATTCACGAAAGGTGGTTTGAAAATGTGGGTATTCTTGGCCAGAGGGATGTATAGACTTTTTACTAAAGCTGTTTAAATTTCATAAAGAATATTGATGGGGGAAAAGATACACTCGTGAGTTTCTGCAGTAGTTTCATATGCTTTTCTACTTGAGTTTAATTTTTTTTTTGCAAAAAGTGAGGCAAAGCCGGAAGCCATTTTGGAAGATGTTCCTTAAGTTGCAAGGAGGAAAATACCCAGCTTAGCAGTTTTTTCTTCTCAACCCTAAATAAAGAAATCCAGCCAAATACTCATTTCATTTCTACCCTGAAGATATAATTACAGTCCCATGGCCAAGGCATGTGCCTCTGAATATCTTACTGTATAGCACAAGTTGTAAAAGCCTGAGGTAGTAGAAAGCATACTGGATTGCAAGGTGGAAAATGTGCATCCTAGTAGTGATTCTTCTAATAGTAGCTATGAGATTTTGGGGAAATCACTTAATTTTCTGTGTCTCAATTTATGTTGAAAATGGGGAAGTTATTGTAGGTGATTTCCAGAATTGTTTCTAGGTCTATCACAGTGGATTCAAAGATCAAAAAGAAGTTTGCATTTGTCTCTCTGTCCTCAGTCTATCATGATATATATAAGCTAAATGGAGAATAGGATACTCAGAATTTTTTCTCTTTAATTTTTTTCCCTATTTTTCATATTCACATTAGGGTCACTTTTTTTTTTTTTTTGAAAGGAGAGTTCTTACTTTTGCATTTATATGATGATACAGTATTAAGGCCAAACAGTCTGGTGCTTATAAACTCCATTAAACAGGTCAGCTTCCCTCATGGAAAATAACAACTGTATAATTTTTAAAACTTATTTATTCATTCATTTCATTCATTTACTGTCTAAAAGAACAAGTCATGCAGATATTTGGGGGGAGAGAGAACATTTCAGGCAGAGAGAACTGCAAGTTCAAAGACAGATGGGAGCATGCTTGGTTTATTTGGGGAATAGTAAGGAGGTAAATCTGAGACGGAAAATTTGTAGGAGATAAAATTGGGGAAGATCAAGGGCTGGTCATATATGTATGTTTTAGGCCATGGTAAAGTTCTGCTTTTTACTTTAAGCCATTAGAGGATCAGACTAGATCTGATTTACATTTTAAGGTAGAACTCCGGCTGCCATGGCAAGAATAGATTTTAGAGGACAATGTAGGTAGTCCAGAGACCTGTTAAAAAACTACTGTGTCATTTAGAGAAATGATGGTGGCTTGGCTTAGAACTATAGCAAAGAAGTTAGCAAGAAATGGTCAGATTCAGAATATATGCTGAAGGTAAAGCCTTCAAAGAGAGAAGAGAAATGTCTTAAGCTATTCTAAAATGGCAAATGTCTTACACTAGGTTTCTGAAGAAACTTCTCAAATGACCTGTGGATTAGGGGCATGTGACACAGCCATTTCAGGACACTTGGTCAAAAGCTCTTCCCTGATGTACATTTTGACCATCCTTTTTTAGTGTGCCTTAGTCCACTTCCTTCTCTTGCAACTCACAGTATTCTTACCATGTCAGTTGGGATCCATAAATCAAACGGAAAACTGAAAAATAGAAAGGTTGTTTGAAATAATAAAGATGTGCCTGCATAAGTATATTCCGGAATAATCAGTCCTGTGTACAAGGAAAGGGTCCCCTGGTTAATGGCTGGAGAAGAGGGAGTACTGCATCCTTTCTCAGATTTAGAGTGAATCTTATCTATTCTTTATTCTTATTCTAGTATTCCTTTGTGGCTCTAAGAAGTACTACTAAGTAAAGAAACATGCAATATTTTTAACCTAGTTTTTTATCCTGACTTAGGTAGTCAAAAATCCCTATTTCACATAATTCCCTTCATTGCCCTAAAAAAGTAGTTACACAGACAAATATTGACAACCTTAAGTTTAGAGAATGTATCGCGTATATAATCTGTATTAAAAATATTTTTGAGCCATTTGGGCATGGTGGCTCGTGCCTGTAATCTTAGCACTGCAGGAGGCTAAGGCAGGAGGATCACCTGAGGCCAGGAATTCAAGATCAGCCTGAGCAACAGTGAGACTGCATCTCTACAAAAAATAGAAAAATTAGCCAGCCATGTTGGCCTACACCTGTAGTCCCATCTACTCAAGAGGCTGAGGCATAAGGATCTCTGTAGCCCAGGAATCTGAGGTTGCAGTGAGCTATGATGATACCACTGCACTCTAGCCTGGGCAACAGAGCAAGATACTCTCCCTCTCTCTCTCTCTCTCTCTCTCTCTCTCTCTTTCTCTCTCTCTCTCTACATATATATATACACATATATATATATTTTTTTTGGTGGTGATGTTAGGTGCCCTGGATGTCAGTAAACAAATGGCTCTCAGTGAGAAAATTTGCATATTTGTGACAAGGTAAAATGAACAAAACTTATAATATAGACATGGACTCAAATTTTATAACAACCATGATATGCAAAGTATACTGTAATAATAGAATAACAAAATTAAACGTGGTTTAGTATCTTTTTCAAAAATAATACTGCATTAATTTTGAAGCAATGTATATTTTTGAAGTACATTAAAATCAAATTTTTTATTATGCAAATATGGATGCACCCTAAAATTAATGTAGCTCAATTACATCATTAGATGTCAGAAAGGCATTTGAAAGGGTAGGTTGGAAATAATTCTTGTGAATGCCACATAAATTTTCTTTGCAGCTAATTTCTAAAAAGAGGGAAAAAATTCTCTCTACTCAGGCATAGAATAGGAACATTAACAATGGAAAGGTCAGTGCATAATGATGCAAGAGAGAAAAGGCCTAAAGTGCCATATTGATGAAATGAGATGGGGAAAAGTTATATAGAAATATTAATCAATCAATCCTTAATTTAAGACCTTTAGGTAACTCTCTAAAATCTTCTTTGCTATTTAAGAGCAAGGAAATGCTAACCAATAAATTCATTCTGTGAGGGAAAAACCCTCAAGAGCTGTGTGTTTAGGTTCAACATTTCTCTTTTCCTTTCGATTCTCTATTTTGCAGGTAATAATTGACACACTAGAGTTACTTTAGTAGGTATTAGATAACCATCTCATTCTCAATATAATTTGCCTCTTTTAGCTTAGAAAATCAAACATTATTATACAAACTCCACAAAAGAAAAATATGTATTCATTAAAATTCACATATGGCAAGTTATGAGGAAATGGTCATGACAAAAACTAGGTAAAATTGCAGGACACAGAACTTTATGCATAGTCTGATTCATGCTTTGTAAAGATAAATACATGTGAATAGATGTAAAGACCAGAAAAAAATATAGTAAGAGAAAAATTGTGGTTATGTCAGGATAATGAAATGCATTTGCAAAATACATTTTTGTCCACTTTACTGATTTTACAAGTGTGGTGGTATTTAAGATTTGCAGTGATATGGCTGGCATTAGCAATAAGCATTTTTCTCTTTTTGACCTCATTCTTAACTATTCAATTTACCTGTTGACTATTTCACTTGCTCTGTTAACTTATATGTATATTGCAAAGGCCAGTAGAAGCCAGAAGAAAAAGAAAAGCTCACAAAAGGCTAAGTTATTATCTGATAGGATCAAACCTTTAGAAATATGTTTGGAAGGACAATGTCCTTGACTACTGTGAAACTGATTCTATTAAAATAAAAATTTCACGGGACACATAGAATGCTCTGGATAAAGGGAAGAGGAAGAAAGTCACATTGATTCACTGAGTCACTCACTAATTTATTCGCTTATTTAACAAACATTCATAAGCACCAAATAAATGCCATGCACTGGGGAGCCACTGATGAATAAGATATGTTACCTGTCTTCAAGGAGCCCATAGTGGAGCTTTGGAAATAAATACATGAATATAAAGAATATGTTAAGGCATTAATAGACATACATACCAGGTAGATTGGTAACACAATGCACAATTCAACCAATTGCTTGAGGGTGTCATAAATTCAAGTTGGATCCCAAAAAGTCTGTAGGAATTCAGCAGATTAATAAACAGAGGGAAGGACTTTTCTGGTAGAGCGTTCAGGATGTGAAAAATCGCCAGATTTGTCGAAGGACAGGGAACTGTTCAGTGATTTAGAATTTGCCTGGAGCCTGTGGGCAAACTGAGGAATTCTACAGAGATGAAATTATAAAAGGAGGTAGAAACTTGAAGGTTTTCACATCATACTGAACCATTGGGCTTTATCTTGTAGGCAAAGTTGTGGCATTGAACAAATGTGAATGGCACACAGAGAGTTTGCAACTTTAGAAGGATCACCATGGTAGCAATGTGGGGGCCAGTCTGAAGAGGGTAGGGGTGAGTCAGGGAGAGCAGCATATCGCAATATTCCAGGAAAGAGATAATGAAGGTCTGAACTATGGCAGTTAGAGTGGATTGGAAAGAGGAAGATGCATCAGAGATGCAGCAGGCAGTGATTAAGAACATCAAATGAGATAATTTAGTTTCGAAACCTGTGTCTACCACCTAGTAGATAAATGAAGTGCTTGCTGTGGTGTCAGCCAGTTTGTCCCTTCAGGACCCCATTTCCTTATCTGGCAGAAGTGTCAGTTGTTGACAGTTCACAATTGAGTAATTTCCTGGGGATTGACCTTGGCAAAAGGGAGCTGCTGCCTTGCCCAAGATTATGCTCCTCCTCCCAGAGCAGTGCAAATTCAATGACTGCTCAAGATGGGGTACCAAGGCCCCTCTACCTAGGCTCAATTCAGGGAAATTATGAAAAGCAATTGCAACTCCAGACCTCCACTGTGAATAGTTTAGATTTTAAACTGTGAATGTATCTCAGTTCTATGTCTCCACCTGCCCAGGTGTGCTTCCCTTACTCCCTCACAGCTATTATTCCAAAGGTTATTACCCAATAAGCTTCTTGCATATTCATTTCCATCTTGGAATCTGTTTCACAGGAAACTTGACCCAAGACAATTTGTAACAGGAGTGCTCCTAAAAATAGATTAAAAAATGAGACTAGGGAGCTGGATTGGCCACAGTTTCACTGGCAATGGGGTACCAATTATTAGTGGTTGGTAGACCTTTTATAGTCCTTGGCATGCCATAGTGGTGGAATTGTTAAAATTTATGCCAGTGGTAAATCAGACTGGGATACTGATGGAAGAAATCTATTGGAAAGGGCAATATCTCGAGCATTTGAGAGGTCCTAGGGTAGTAGTTAGTCATTATAAGGACAATGAGAGCCATGAATGCTACTTAATACTATGTAAGCAGGAGAGAAAGACAATGAAAGGGTAAGGATGATTAATTACCAATTCAAGGCAATGTGTGAAAGTTGAAGTGCCTCCTTTGCAGCCTATTAAGAGATTCTTATCTCCTACAGCCTGAGGGGAGCAAAAGATGGGGATTCAATTATAAAGATAGAACTCCAGAGATTTGATTTGCAATATCAGCATATCTGCTATGCCTAAGTCAGGTTCTGGTTGGGAAGGAGCTGGATCTTAAAATATGAGATGGAAATATCATGTTTAATGCAGTCAAATACTGCATATATTCCTGAACCTTTGAGCTTGCTTCAACTCCTTCCTTGGCAATAATGGAGTGATGTTCTGCTTTCAAGGTAATATGTGCTAACCAGGACATATCCCACTTATCTTTCTAGCATCAGATGAATAAATAGGGCAAACTCATAATTATAACCTGGCTAGGGAAGTGCTGTGCCCACTAAGGAGGAAGAAACTGTAGGACCTAGCCACTATATACCAGCGGGAGCTAGAAGTGTACATATGAGAGTAATAGCAAAAAATTGGACATCACTTAAGTGTCCATCAACAGATGAACAGATAAGTAAATTGTGGTATATTCGGTCATTAAAAAGAAGTGAACTATCAATATATGTTACAAAATGGATCTGAATGAAAAAAAACAGACAAAAAAGGATATATACTCTTTACTTCCATATATGTATATTTCTAGAAAATGCAAACTAATATATAGTGACAGAAAGCTGATTGGTGATTGCCTGGGAATGAGGGGATAAGATGACGGGAGGGGTGAGAGGAAGAGATTATAAAGGGGCACATGAGATTTTTGTGGGTGACAAATATGCCCATTATCTTGATTGTGACGATGATTTTACAGGTGTACATATATGCGAAATTTATAAAATTTTACATTTTAAATATAATCAATATATTGACATAGGTCAATCATACCTCAACAAAGCAATTGAAACAAACACACAAAACAGATGCAATTCCTCTAAATTTTACAGGTTTCAAGTCTGGACAATTCCTCTCTGTACCAGTCACCATGCCCGAGTCATAGTAGATGCTATACAGATTAAAAAACAAAAACAGAAACAAAGATACAATTTAAATAGCATCTTTACCAGGAAGCCCCTACTCCTACCCAGAAACATCTCACTGGCTTCCCACCTCTGATCCTTCTCTGTCATCACTCTCATGTCTAGGAATTGGGACTTTGGGCCATGCCATTTGCTGGGAGATACCCTGGGAGAGTCCCTTATGAACCAATTATCTCCTCTGTAAAATGGGATCTCATGTATATGTATTAAGATACAGTATATTAAGCAGATAACATAGTGCCTGGAACACACAGGTGGTTGTTGCTGTATAATTGCTCACATATTGTTATAGAATAGAATTTCCAAGAATATCAGTCATTGTTCAAACTTACAGTGCTATCCACTTTAAAATACCCACATTATACATTCAACACACACATACACATATGCACAATTATAGTTGAAATATATTTATTATAGTGTTACAGGTAGATGGTTTGAGTTGAATCCCGGTTTTGTTGCTTGGTAGATATGTGGCCACAGAGAAGTTAACCACTCTGTCCCTCAGTTTATTTTCATCTATAAAATACAGCCAATTATAACACCAGCAATAGAACTTAAATGAGGATTAAACAATGTCTGGCACTTGGTAAAATTTTATAAGTGTCAGTTATTCTTATAATTACTAGCACTTTATCAGGTGACTATGTAAGCATGTAAAGAATATCAAATGAAAATAAAGAAAATCTGATGAAAAACAAATGAAAACAATGGTAAAGATTAAAGATGTCAGATGTACCTTCTTTACTTTAACCTAATTTCTGCAACAGATGCTCCTCTCTTAATCTCAACAGGGAACAGATTTCACAGCCCAGGAGCGTAATTACAGAAAACGCTGGCTCCTGTGGTCACAAACTTATACTTGGGGCACACTGAGTAACTGCCAATTCAGACCTCAATGGGTGACTGGGGCATATGGTGATAAAGGATCAGTCAAGAGTACACGGTAGTGTTCAGTAAATGCCAGGAGCTTTGTGAAATTAAAAATAGAGTTTGTCATGCTGCTCCATCAATAAGGAACAACAAAATCGAATGTATAACCTGATAAATATGTCTCATTTGTTCTTCCCTCATCCCTTCTTTCCTTCTGTAAAACTAGGTTGAGTACATATGGAGTACCTATCATGTACCAGACGAGATGCCAGGTAGTGGGAGTAAAATAAAAATAGACAAAATTGTGCCCTTGGAGCACACGGTCCAATGGGTTTTTCCCCATGGGGATTCCTGCTAAGTAAGTTCTCTTGTAAGCTGAACCAGGACCTCAGACTTCACTGCACACAAAGTATAGTTTCTTCTTGATAGCATGTCAGCCATTTGTTCTCTGGGTACATTCAGATCTCTCATTCTTGGAGCCGCCCACCTCTGGGAAGTTCTATTCTCTCAAGATCTTCCACCATATGGTAGGATGGCAGAGGAGATTGTATTCCATCAGTCACCTTGTCTTTTTTCCATTAAGGACTCTTATAGGAACTATTGACTAAAGTGGGATATGGGAATCATCCATATGCCAATCCTCCATTTTCTTCCTGTCTCCAGGAACATAGCATTGACTATCTGTGGAAATAAAGCCATGAAGGTCAATAGGTTAATTCTTAGGTTAGGGGAACCAATATTCTTTCTTAATTTTAGCCAGGTCACTAAATTCTACTTGAAAAAATAGTACACTTACTGATATTTCTTTTGCTTTTTGTCTCTTTTTTAAATATAAAGTAGTACTTAGTTTCTCTCACTCTTCCATCAAAAAAATTTAGAATATTTTTTAAAAGATTTGTATGTGTATACATATATTTACTCTTTATATAAATAGTATACACACATACTTTTAAAAAATATTCCATTGCTACATCACTACATATTGAGCTTAATGATGATGTGATGAAAAGATAAGAGAAATTATTGAAATCCTTTTTTGGGGATGGACACAAACATGATTCTTGAGTACTCAGGTTCAGCTCTGTGTACCAAACCTATTCCTGCCTTTTAATTTTTCTGCAGGGACAGAACAATGTACATTAGGGAATATAAAAGGGTAAAGAGAGTTCCATTAAAATCCATTTTGAGGTCTCCTCCCAAGCCAAGTTAGAGTATAATGAAGCCAGCAGAGTAAGATATTGTCCTCAAACAATATCACAGCTGGACAGCAATTTATTATGCTTCCCTGTAGGCAATGATGTTCACCTTGAGGAATGTAAGACAGACTAGCCACGAAGAGAGCACCCACATTCTCACAGTGTCCCCTCTCCAGACTGTGCTTCATTTTTAAAGTGCCAAGCATAGGGAATGGACAGGCAATAGTCTTTTTGTGGTACATAATTCTCTTTTCATGAAACCAAAGAGCAGGCCAAGAGCAGTGATTCCATCTCTGGATAATGACATTAGCTCATTTTTGGTAATCAACAATCATATATTCAATGCCTTCTGTGTGTTCCTCCCTGAGCAGGCAATATTGGAGATGCAGAAATGTAGATATTATCTCTAAATTTGATGGATTTATTTAAGTCAAAGAATTTTGGGAAAGTAAGGCACATAGCAAATAAGTGAAATAGCCAATGTTCATTAAATTCTTCATAAAGTTAGAAGTGAGACTTTTTAAATAAAAATAATAAGAAAACAACATCAAAATTTTGAGGAGGTGGAATCTGGCCAAGATGGTAGAAACGGAAGCAGCCCACACATGCTGCTCTCAAGGAAAGTATCAAAAGTTGCAGGTGGATGCCCACCTACGTAGGGACCTTCTTGGAGAAAGCATTGTAAATCATCAGAGAAGTGATGGGATACCGTCAAAGTGAGGGAGAAGGAAATAGGGTGATCTAGTCGGCAAGATCAAAAGGTACTGAGGGAAGCATCTATATATGGGGTGAGGTCAGAGGAGAGATTCCTAGGGCTCCACGGTCCCCATGTGGACAATCCAACCCAAACTGTGTGGCACACCAGGCCCCTCAACCACCACTGCAGGCCTCTGTACTGATCAGGGAGCTGCTTGGAGACTGTGCAGAAACACTGTACCAGAAAGTGGGATAAACAGGGACCCACTGGCTTCTGTTCATGAGTTGATACAATCGATGCCATTCTGAGCTCTTGGGTCCAGAGCACCTGGCCAACACAGGGATTACTTTGCTGCAATTGCTTCCACACTGCCCTTGTCAGGCCAGGGATAGAGCAGGAAGAGCAGATGTTCTTGCATGCTCCATGCTGATGGCACCTCAGAATTACCACAGCAACAGCCTCAGCAGGATCTGTGCAGGGAGAGAACCTCAGGCAACCAGTGGCCCAGCCCCACAGTCCTGTGTGATACACAGTTGCCCTGCACCTGAGGTCCCACCTGCTCAGCACCACATGCATGGTCCAGAGCTCTTCCATGGACCTGCTAACCATCAGCTGCCCCTGCCATGTGCTAGAATTGCACTTGAACCTTGGTGGAGTGAATGCCTACAGCGCTGACACCTGTGGCCACCAGTTAGATAGACTCACCCAGCTGCCACTGCCATTAATGCAGGAAAACCTGAGCAGAGCAATCTCCCACAATGTTCACCTTCATGGAGAGAGACTTGTCCAACCCACTGCCTGAGCTTCCAAGAGCAGACAGGGCACCAACCAACCACTCCACACAAAGATACCCCAGCACTGGCTTGGACTGTGACACCACAGGGGAACAGGACACTGCAGAACAACTGCATTACAGGCTCTCATTGCATTGTCCCACCTCCTACTAGGTCAGTATTTCATAGGAGGGCATAAATGCAACATCTAGAGATCTCTCCTTCTTCTCACTAAGTAGGGGAGTTGACAACAAAGGAGAACAGGTGCACCACAAACCTTTCTGCTCTGAGCTAAGAGAAGAGTTTTCAGATAAGAAGAAACCATAAAAAGAACTCTGGCAACTATAAAAAAAAAAAAAAGCTAGTTCAACACCCCTAAAGGATGACAATAAGTCTACAGTAACAGACTTTAACCAAAAGGAAATTGTCAAAATGTCAGAAATGGAATTCAAAATTTGAATGGCAGATAAGATGAATGGAATTGATGAGAAAGTTGATGACAAACACAGAGAAGCCAAAAAAATATTTCAGGACATGAATAAAAAAATGGGAAAGTTGCTAAAGAGATAGATAACATAAGAAAAGATATAACAAAACTTAGAGAAATGAAAGTGACATTTAGGGAGTTCAAAATATAGCAGAAAGCTTTGACAACAGGCTAGACCAAGCAGGTGAAAGAATTTCAGAGGTTGAAAACAAGGCTTTCAAACTAAGTCAGTCAGTCAAAGAAGCAGAAAAAAGAATAAAAAGAATGAAAACTCACTCATAGAAATATAGGGCTATGTAAAAGGCACCAATATAAAATTTATAGATATCCTTGAAGAAAAAGAAAAACACATAAAAATCTTATTTGAGGGAATTATTGAGGAAAACTTCCCTTGTATTGCCAGAGATTCAGACATCCAGATACCAGATGGTCATTGAACACTGGGAAGATTCATAGCAAATAGGACATAACCTAGGCACATAGTCATCAACCTGGACAAAGTCAAAGTGGAGAAAATTCTACAAATTACAAGAAGAAAACAACAAACAACTTACCAAAGGAAAGCCACCAGGCTAACAGTAGACTTCTCAGCAAAAACCTTACAAGCCAGGAGGGATTGGGGCTCCATTATTAGTCTTCTTAAACAGAATAATTGCCAGTTAAGAATTTTGTGTCTTGCCAAACTAAGTTTCATAAATGAAGGAGAAATACTTTCCCAGAAAATCAAACATTAAGGAAATTTTCCACTACTAGACCTGCCCTACAGGAAATGCTAAAAGTGCAAAATACATGGAACAGAACAATAGATACCCACCAGTGTAAAAATATCTGAAAGTAAAACTTCATAGCTCTTATAAAATATAGCACAAGAGGGACAGCAAAACAAGAGGCATCATTCAACATGATGAACAGAAAAGTATCCCACACATCAATACTACTGAATGTGAACTATCTTAATGATCCACTTAAAAGACATAGACTGGCAGAAGAGATGAAAAAACAAAACACAAATATTATATATGCTATCTCAAAAAAAAAAAAAACCCTCTCACTCACAAGGAAATGCACAGACTCAAGGTGAGAGACAGAAAAAAATATTCGACACAAATGCAATCAGGTGCAACCATTCTCATATCCTATAAAATATACTTTAAATCAACAATGGTGAAAAAGACAAAGATGGTAATTATATAATGATAAAGAGAAGAATTCAGTGAAAGACATAACAATCCTAAATACATAAGCCCCTAACATAGGAGCTCCAAGATTCATAAAACAAATTCTACTAGATCTAAGAAAAGAAATAAACAGCAGCATCATAATTTCTAGGAACTTCACACCCAACTGACAGAACTGGATGGATCATCAAAGCATAAGATCATTAAAGAAACACTGGACTTAAATGGAACAAATGGACCTAACAGACATTTACAGAAGATTCTAGCCCAAAACTACAGAATATATATTATTCTCATCGGAACATGGGAAACTTTCCAACATTAATCATATGTTAGGTCACAAAACAAGTCTCAGCAATTGCAGAAAAACTGAATTCATGCTATGTATCTTCCCAGACCACACTGGAATGAAACTAGAAATCAATTAGAAGAGAAACTCTCAAATCTACTCCAAGTTGTGGAAATTAAACAACCTGCTACCAAACTATCCTTGGATTGGGATGAAATTAAGAAGGAAATAGAATGACTCTTCAAAATATTGACAAATGGGCCACAAGTTTCTAAATCTATGGGACACAGAAAAAGCAGTGCAAAGGGGGAAGTTCATAACCTTAAATGCTTGCATCAAACATAGATTGAAAAATCACAAATTAACAACCTAATATCACATTTCAAGAAACTAGAAAAAGAATAACAAACCAAACCTAAAGCTAGCAGAAGAAAATAAAATAACAAAGCTTAGAACAGAACTAAACAAAATGGAAACAAAAAGTAATACAAAGGATCAATGAAACAAAGAGTTGGTTCTTCATAAAAAGAATCAAATTCAATAGATGACTAGCCAGATTAGCCAGAAATAGAAGAGAAAGGTTTCAAAGAAGATCAATGTGAAATAAAAAAAGGAGACATTAAAACTGATATCACAGAAATACAAAATGTTATCTGGGAATGCTATGAAAATCTCTATGCACACAAACCAGAAAACCTAGAGGAAATGGATAAATTCCTGGAAACACACAGCCTCCTAAGCCTGAATCAGGAAGAAATAGGAATTCTGAACAGACCAATAATGAGTAACAAGATTGAAGCAGTAATAAATAATCTCCAAATTAAAAAAAAAAAGAAGCCCAGACCAGATTCACAGCTGAACTCTACCAGACCTACAGGTAAGAACTGGGTACCTAACCTACAGAAATTATTCTATAATATCAAGAAGGAGGAAATCCTCCCTAACTCATTCTACAAAGCCAATATCACTTTGATACCAAAGCCAGCATAGGACACACCAAAAAGAAAACTAAAGTCCAAAATCTCTCATAAACATTGATGGAAAAATCCTTAACAAAAGACTAGCAACCCAAATTCAACAGCACATCCAAAAGACAATTTAGCAAGATCAAGAGGATTTGATTCCAGGGATGCAAAGATGGTTCAACATATGCAAATCAATAAAGGTGATTCATCACATAAACAGAAGCAAAAAGAAAGACCACATGATTATCTTAATAGATGCAGAAAAAAACATTAAATAAAATCAAGCACAATTTCATGATAGAAACCCTCAACAAGTTAGGCATAGAAGGAACATATCTTAAAATTATAAAAGCCATATATGACAAAACCACAGCAAACATTATGCTGAAAGAGGAAAAGTAGAAATCATTCCCCCTAAGATCTGGAATAAGACAGGGCCCCCGCTGTCATCAGTTCTATTCAACATAGTACCAGAAGTCCTAGCCAGAGCAATCAGGCAAGAGAAAGAAATAAAGGGCATCCAAATTGAGACAGAGGAAGTCAAACAATCCCTCTTTGCTAAAAATAATATATTGTATCTACATAATCATAAACACTCCACCAGAAGACTCATATAACTGATAAACGAATTTAGCAGAATTTCAAGTCTCAAAATCAATGTACACAAATCAGTAGCATTCCTGTATACTAATAACAGAGAGTCAAATCAAGAACTCAACACAGCTTCAACTCAACACAACTCTTCACAAGAGCTATAAAGAAATAAAATGCATAGGAATATACTTAATCAAGGAGGTGAACGATTTCTATAAGGAGAATTACAAAACAGTGATGAAAGAAATCACAGATGACACAAACAAATGGAAAAACATCCCATGCTCATATATTGGTAGTTAAATGTCCGTATTTCCCAAAGTGATTTACAGATTTAATGAAATTACCATCAAAATACCAAGGTCATATTTTACAGATATAGAAAAAATAATCCTAAACTTCCTTTGGAGCCAAAAGACCCTAAATAGCCAAAGCAATCTTAAGGAAAAAAAAAAAAATCTGCCAATATGCAGGCATCACATTACCTGACTTCACATTATACTACAAGGCTATAGTAAACAAAACAGCATGGTGCTGGTACAAGAGCAGAGATATAGACCAATGAAACAGGATAGAGAACCCAGAAGTAAAAATATATCACTAGACCAACTGATTTTCAACAAAGCAGACAAAAACATATAATGGGGAAATGATATCCTATTCAATAAATGGTGCTGAAAAATTGGATAGCCACATACAAAAGAATGAAACAAGATATCTATTTCTCACCATATACAAAAATTAATTCAAGATGTATTAAAGACTTAAATGTAAGGCATAAACCATAAAAATTCTAGAATAAAACATAGGAAAAACTCTTCCAGACATCAGTCTAAGCAAAGAATTTATGACTAAATACCCAGAGGTAAATACAGTAACAACAAAAATAAATAAATGATAATTAAATTAAAAAGATCCTGTACAGCAAAGGAAATAATCAAAAGAGTGAATATACAACCTAAAAAATGGGAGAGTATATTCACAAACTATACATCTGACTAAGGACTGACAGCCAGAATCTACAAAGAACTGAAACAAATCAGGAAGAAATAAATAAATAATCTCATCAAAAATGGGCAAAAACATCTACAGAAATTTTTCAAAGAGAATGGAAAAATGACCAACAAACATATGAAAGAATGGTCAACATAAGTAATCATCAGGGAAATGCAAATTAAAATAACAATGAGATACCACCTTACTCCCATCAGAATGGCCAATATTAAAAAGTTAAAAAACAATAGATGCTGGCATGGATGCACAGAGAAAGGAATGTTAATATACTGTTGGTGGGACTATAAATTAGTACAACTCCTATGGAAAACCATATGGAAATTCCTCAAAGAACTGAAAGTAAACCTACCATATGATCCAGCAATCCCACTATGGGTATCTATCCAAAGAACAAAAAGTCATTTTATCAAAAAGACACCTACACTCAAATATTTATTGCACCACAATTCATAATTGTAAAGATATGGAATCAATGTAAGTGCCAATCAATTCATGAATGGATAAAGAAAATGTGATATATATATATACATACACTGTGGAATAATACTCAACCATAAAAAGAAATGACATATGTCTTTTGCAACAACTTGGAAGGAACTGGAGACCATTATCCTAAGTGAAGTATCTCAGGAATGGAAAGACAAACACCATATGTTTTCACTAATAAGTGGATATTAGCCAATGGATACACATGGGCACAAAGAGACATAAAGGACATTGGAAACCAAGAAGTGGGGAGGGTAGAAGGGAAGTGAGGAATAAAAACTTACCTATCAAGTACAATGAACACTGTTCTGGTGATTGGCTCTCTAAAACCCCTGACTTCAATATTATGCAATGTATCCATATAACGAAAACCTTTGTGCCAATGTACTATTTTGAAATAAAAAAAAAATGAATTAAAACTACATACTATTATCAAACAAATACAGCAACATTTTGGTGGATTGATCTGGCCATCAACATTAAGTGTATGCACAAATATTTTGTTTCAAACTGTGAAGTGGAAGCATCAGCCATTTGGTGGGGAGATGCCTCCTTAAAAAACATTTATCAGAATCTACTTGGACCTTGCTTCTCAGAGTGTAAGCCACAAGCCTCCAGAAGTTTAGCACCAATCGTTCATTTCCTAAATAAAAATCTGCATCTTAATGAGATTTACCAGTTGAACCGTGAGCCCATTAAAGAATGAGAGGCACTGCCCTCGGGGTCTTTGTAAATATATGTTCCCTATATGGACATAATTCATAACTGATAACTATTATGGGCAGCAGTATGTTTTGACCTTTGTGATTATTGAAGTAGAGGAAAAGTTCAAAAGGCATTTAGAATTCTAACAAGATGGCAGACCAGGATATCCAGGTAACAAGAAATGTTGGGTAAAATGTAAAAACAACAACATTCCTTTAACGCGTAGTTGAACTTTCAATAAAGAAAGAGAAATTTCTAGATGCTAAGAACAAAGGTAAAACTAATAGCAAGAATTTTACGCACATGTTGAATCTGTGGTTGTTCTATAGTGAGAGGTTGAATAGAAGTTATCAGCTGATAGCTAGTAACATAAGCTTTCATTTCACCTCACTTGAAGGACAGAAGTAAAGCCTTAGCCCCTTTCAAGCTAGGCATTTTTGGCTGGGGGCAGTGACTCACGCCTGTAATCCTAGCACTCTGGGAGGCCGAGGCAGGCAGATCGTTTGAACTCATGAGTTCGAGACCAGCCTGAGCAAGAGCGAGACCCTGTCTCTACTAAAAATAGAAAGAAATTAACTGGACAATTAAAAATACATAGAAAAAATTAGCTGGACATGGTGGCACATGCCTGTAGTCCCAGCTACTTGGGAGGCTGAAGCAGAAGGATTGCTTGAGCCCAGGAATTGGAGGTTGCTGTGAGCTAGGCTGATGCCATGGCACTCTAGCCCGGGCAACTGAGTAAGACTCTGTCTAAAAAAAAAAAAAAAACAAAAACAAACATGAAAATCAAGCTAGGCATTTTTTAATGAAATCCCTCAGTACCAGTACTGGTCCGCAGCCTGGGGGTTGGGGTCTACAGAGGTAGAGGATTTCCTCTAAAGAGATAGGGAAGGGATATGCAAATCTTACTAAGAGATCAGAAATCAAAAATGACTTTGAGATCTGAATTTATGCGACCCACATAGCTCATGAATAAAAAGTCCTAAATATTAATACAAGAATTGGTCTCTGGCTGACAATGCTGCTGAGGTCCTTGGTAGAAACAGACATGTTTCTCCTACAATCCAGCCTACATGGGTTTCTAATGATAATTTGATCTGTGTAAAAATAATGTCACAAGGCAAACTACAAAATATCTAAGAAATTGTCAATTTTATGTTAATGGAAAAATGATTATAACCCAAAAAACTTGAAATAATAAAATAGTAGTTTTAAGCAGAAAGTAAAATTAATACCTTGATAATGATCAAGATGTTAAACTAAGAATTAAAATCCAATGAAATGAACTAGGAATGATGAAATAAAAATGTTTAGAAAATTAAAATATTAATAATTGAAATTAAAAACCAAATTAATATATTAAACAACTATTTAGTCACAAGTAATGAATATGTGATCTTAATGATTGATTAAATTACCTAGAATGAAACAACAAAAGAGTAAGAGAATGAAAAGAGAGCTTAAGTGAACACAGAGGTTACAAACATATATTTAGAGGAGTTTTATCACAAGAGAATATGGAAAATCTTTGCAAGGCAATATTCAGAGAGAATATGACCACAACTTTCCTAGAATTAATATTTTAAAAATAGGCAGAATTAATAAAAACAATTTAATATCCAGATTGATTGTGGTGAAATCACAAAACACTAAAGCCAGAAATAAAACAAAATTTAGGTCAACTAGGGAAAAAACACAGAACTCTTACAAAGGAACCGGAATTGGATTAACAGGTACATAATACAGGCCAGAAAATGATGGAGATTATGTCTTCAAAGTGCTAACAAAAAATAGCAGCCATTCAAGAATTATATATAAGCATAAGATAATAATAAAAAAAAGGTGAAGTAAAGGTATTGAAGACTGTAATATTTCACTGAAAGAACTACAAAAGACTGATCTTGATAAATAAGAAAATTTATCTCAGTGCAAGAAGTGGAGTAAAATAAACCCTGATGAGCAAAGAATTGAAACAGCCACCACCACAAAATAATAATTTTGGGGGCATAAACATTTAGATAGGAAACCAGAATTGTTAATTTTGTATTTTAAATAAAGAATCCCTAATAATGGTTGAATAATCAACACCACACATGTAGACATAAATGTAATTTTTCAATCAGTAGAAAGACGTGAATGAAGATGATCAGTCCTACAGAAGGCCAGAAAAGAAGAAAGCAAGCTAAAAAAAAAACATGATGATGAGAAAAGAACAATATAGAATATTTAAAAATAAATCCAAAGATATCAGTTATCACACCAACTATAATTTTAAAAATGCCAAAGTTAAAAAACTTTTGGATTAAAATTATGTACCTATATATTGATTATTAGAAATACACCTAAAATATAATGACAAAAAGTTGGACTTCAATGAAATTAAGATATGTAAAATATTTTTTAACAAATGCTAATTTTAAAAAGTCAGTGTCTACAATATTATTAAGCAAAAAAATTTTAATGTAAAAATAATATTACTATGAAAGGGATCAATACATTATTATAAAAGGAACAAATTACCAGAAAGATATAAGTATTCTAAACTTTGACTCATATAACAAGAATTCAAAATATTAGATTGAACCATATAAAATTGCCATTTTTATTTTAGATTAAAAATGATGAAGTACTTGCAATTGCATACATGGAGAAAATTCTAACAAAGTTACCAAAAATGGATAAATATATAATAGTATAAGATTTGAAACAAACTTCAAACCGTTTATGCCTACTATATACCTACAAAAACATAATGGATAAATTCTCCCCAGATATCTTCATTGTCTTCCTTGTTGTTGTTGACTGTAAACCTCTGCTGTCCAGGATGGTAGTCTCTAGCCAAATGTGGCTACTAAACACTTGAAAGGTAGCTAGTTTGGATTGAGCTGTGATATTACTGTAAATCATTCATTAGATTTTAAAGTTTTAGTGTGAAAAAAAAGAATACAAAAATCTCATTAATAATTTTTCCTATTAATTATATGCTAAAATGATGATAGTTTGGAATTTGTTAGGTTAAATAAAATATATTATTGAAAATAATTTCACTTGTTTCTTTTTACTTTGTTTAATGTGGAAACTAGAATTAAAAAATCACATATGTGATTATATTTCTCCTGGACAATGCTGCTATAGACTTTTCTCTGACAGGTTAGAGAGTTGGTCCATGGTAGAGAAGTTCACCGAGGTGATGAGAAATTTGGGGTCAAGAGCAGGTCTGACAGGAAACTGCATCCTTGCATTATTGTTTTTTTTTAAGTCAGACTAACAGAAGCAGGTTTTGGTTTGTGGCATTTTGTCACTAAGGAGTGCTGAACTGTGTTAGGAAAAATCTCTGCCATAACTCTTTACTTGATGTGGTCCTTTGGATCTCTGTGCCTTCTGATGCACTGCAGTGACCAAAGGGACCCTAAAAGGAGTGTTCTTCATCTGATCTACTGCCATCTTCCCCTCTAATATTCATCTTTCCAAATTACAGTGTTTGAGTTAGATCCAGATATGACCTATTATTTTCTACATATCATGTAGTTTTTTCACAGAAAGAAATTTTCAGGTGATTTTTTAGAATATTCTTTTGCTCTGATCCCATCTGCACAACATGTAGCGTAAATAATTCTGTTTCCTGGATATAGAGGACTCTGCGCCTTATTCTCCAGGCTGATTCTATCTGACAATTATTAAAATTCTTATTGGCATTTAACTAATAGTCAAGAAAATGATGTGGATAGCATAATTGTCCAGTAACCTTGATAAAATGTGGTCTTTTGTTCAAATTAGTTTAAAGGTGTGGACAATTTTACTTCCCAGAGGACATTTGGTAATGTCTGGAGATATTTTTGGTTATTGTGATTTGGGGAGGAGGTGCTACTCACATCTAGTCAGTCCTGGTCAGGGATGCTACTAAACATCCTGCAGTATGCAGAACAGCTTCCCACAGCAAAAATTATCCAGTCCAAAAAGTTGAATAATGCTCAAATTGAGAAATCCTACTGTAAGGCAGTCTAATGCAGAATATATGGCATTTATATATATATAAATATATATAGAATTAATATAAATTTATATTGAATGGATAAGCAGAAAAATGCAAAAGTTTTAAGTGCCCAGCTCAATAAAATTTTACAAAATTAGCATATCTGTGTAACGCCTTAGCCAGCTCAGACAATAGAGCATCACTAATACCCAAGAAGCCCTCTCATGACCCAGTCTAGTTATCCTTTCTTATCATAGGTAACCACTATGCTGACTATTGATACCACAGATTAGGTTTGCCTGTTTTTGAACTTTGTAGAAATTGAATCATAGTATGTATTTTTTGTATCTGCCTTCTTTTACTCAAATTTACATTTCTGCAATTCATCTATGTTGCTGGGTAGCAGCAATCTGCTCATTCTTATTGTATAGTATTCCCTTATATGAGCATTGCACAGACCATTTATTTATTCAACTATTGCAGCTCATTAAAATGGTTTTCAGTTTGGGGCTATTAAAAATAGTGCTACTCTGAAATTTTTATATGTGTAATTTTGTGAAATATGTACACCTTTGAGGGATCGTCTTCCTAGGTATAGAACTGCAGGGCATAAGATATACAAACATCCAGCGTTAGCAGATATTGTGAAACATTTCCCAAAGTGGCTATATTACTTTACTCTCCCACTAGTAGTGTCTGAGACCTGATTTATTTTTAAAGAGCTAGTCCAGGTGTCTTATGTATGTATGTATGTATTTCCCAAGCTTAAAATCCACATCTTGAGCACCATGATATTTAGGAAAAAGAAAGGGCATAGGCCCCGTCTCATATTTTTCCAGGCATTAGGTGTCTAAAATACATTCTAATGAGTAATCGTGCTGACCTTATGGATCCCAGGGAAATAACATCACATGCGGAAAAGGTGTGTGTCTATAAACCATTTGGAAGAAGTAGTTCTTTGAAACTATTGGTCTGTTCATACTGTTTTCTTGCAGCCAATTTAGATGAGGAAAACCAAGCCCTGCAATCCTGTTGTGACAAAAATAACTGTAAGATTTTGATACGCTTGCTTTTTGGAAATGTCACCAAAATGTCTTCCCTCTGACTCTGATCCTCTCCTCACTGTACTGGGCTATTTCATTGTACTTAGTACTTCCCTCTGCACATCTCTGTTACCTTATGTTTGAGTTTCTCAGACTGTAATATATTTGTACATTGAAAAGTCTCTTGAATTCTTTAGATAAGAAAACCTTGTGAAAATAAAGGTATTATAAACATAATAGCAGTATTGATATTATTTTGACTCCTCCAACTATTCTTGATACTATACTCCCTTTGTTAATTGTTTTAACACTGGAAGTTTTCCAGTTGCATGTGAATTAACATCACAATCTTATAAACATGTTTCTATTTATTGAATCCCAGGTCAAAGTAATTATACAACAAAGAACAACGGTTTTCATACTAGATTGCTTGCATGCATGTAAATTGAGGCTCTTGCCAAGGAGATAATGAATACAATCTCAGGTTTCATGAGATGAATCAAAAAATGGGAAAACTAATAACAGAGTTCTCATAGCTCAGATAACCTAAGTCAAGGTGTCTTTCTTTTTCTCCATAAAACTAGCTCTTTAAATTTAGACATGAGGTATTAGATGGTATGAAAATAAATTACATGAGAAAACTCTGAGACTCTGTTTCCCATGCACAAGAGAAAGTGAATTTTCATTTTTTAAAATAACTTGAATGGCCTCACTACACCATCACAATTTACATCAAATCCTATATTCCTGGGACAACAATTATACACAGAAGATAGTATAGCATTGTGGTCAGAAGCACTGAGTCTAACTATCTCATTCAAATTTTGATTCTCAAACTCAATAGCCATGTGACCCTCAGCAAGTTACTTAAGCTCTCAGAGCTCAATTTCCTATGCAGCAAAATGGAGGAGAATACTAGCACCTATACCATACGCCTGTGAAAATGAAAAGATTGTGCACATCATATGTGGTTAGCTCAGTGCCTAGGACACAGTAAAAACTCCACAGATGGTAGCTGCTATGAGGTGACTGACGACGAGAACATCAACAAGAGCACAGGCATTACTATTCAGGTTTCTCCTAAAATAGTCTGCTGTAAATTTATACTGACTGTGAAACCTTATGCAGAAAGCAAATGAAGTGGAATTGTGGCTGAAACACTGTAAGTCAATTTAGCCACTTTTTAAATTGGGAACCTATGAAAAGCATTACGATACACAGTCTCATAAGGCAATGAGGTAGATTGGTTATGAGATACGCTCTGGAGCCAAATTGTCTAAGTTAAATTTCTGTTCTGCCACTTTTACTCTATCTAGGCAAGTCATTTAATCTCTCTGGCCTATACAATGGCCTTGTCTCTCAGGGTGTGTGTGTGTGTGTGTGTGTGTGTGTGTGTGTGTGTGTGCGTAGTATATATGTCATGGGATTGTTCTGAAGAGTAACTCATCAAATCAATATGTGGGACACCTGGAACAGGGCTTGGTACTTGGCAGATGCTTGGCCCCAAAGTTATTGGAAACATTGATGGGAGTGACAGAACCTGAGGAAAGGGTCGTTTCAAAATTGCCTATGGTTTTTCTGTTTTTCTAGAAGTTGGGACTTGGATACGATGTTGATTTAGTCTATTTCTAAATTATGAGGCAAATCATTACATGAGCCTTTCAGTTATGCAAATCTAAATCACAGGTCATAATTAGAAAAGGAGGTGTTTGAAAAGCTGTATCTGTAAGGAGCTAAACTGTTCTGGGTGATCATGGAAAAGGTCATCTATGTAGTAAGCAGAATAGTATTTCTGTAGGCTGCTTCTTCTGAAAAATAAAGGTTTCTTTTTGAAGTATGGACTTAGATGCCTACAAACTGCTGTTTATCTCTAGTGTCTTGAGTTAAGTAGCTTCTTGGAGGTGGTCAGGCTCTGAGACCCGGACACTTTGGAAAAGACCTGCAGGAACCACAATCACTTCACCCTGGAGAGGACCCTAAAACAGCCCTCTATGTGGTAAGTTCAAGACTAACACCCACAATTTGTGAAACTTTAAAAATTAAAGGAGAATCAATTCTTCCTAGTAATTTGGAAGGAAGAGACATAAAAAAGCAGCTTGTCCTGTTCCCCCAGTCTCCCGCTCACTCTGCCACCTCTGTGTGCATCACCTACAAAGCAGGACGGCCATGTTCTGCCATGATGCCCTGCTGACACTGTAAGGTAAGGGTCTGTTCTCACGGAAGCAGAGCTCACCAGCGTCAGTCTTCCTGGGCCAAAGTAGATTGCGAGGCAGGACATAAATCTCAGTCTAGAGGTGAGCAGGGAATACCTTTATCTCCTTAGGATTTATTGGTTGAGTCTTGTCTCTGAGGAGTCTAGGCAAGTTTGAAGATGCTCGGGGAGAAAACTTGTCACCTTTACAGACTGAGACAACCCAGGGCCTGATACCGTGGCCTCTCAGAACAGACGTTTCTAGCAGCGGCTGTGAATTAACCTTGGTGTGTACTTCTCTTCCCCTCTATCTGGGCTTTCAGTCAGGCCGTGTGAAAAGTTAGAGCTGTCTCTCTTGCTTAAGTGAGAAAGTAACGGAAGGATTGTCCAGCAGTGCCGGAGTGTTAGCACAAAGATTCCTGAGGAGGGTAAGGCCACACAGCCTAGGCCTGAGGGAGCCTTCAAGGCTTGCATCCATGGGATGCCATCACTGGGGTGGAAGGACCAGCCTCACAGAGACCATACCAGAGGTAAGGAGCTGCCTGACACCCCGAGGGCAAAGAAGAGAGGCACAGATTGGGACCCCCCTGGAGTTATGAGACTGGGAAGGAATGTTACAGAGAGTCTGGGCCCCAGCTCTTCCACAGGTGGTAGGTAGTCAGAAAACTTCAGTTTTTCTAACAGTATAATTTCATTTGAACCCATAAACAGTTGAATCCTCCTGGACATTTAGATTATGTTTATTTTCATATTGCATAGCAAAGGGTGAAAGCAACCTAACCAAAAAGACAAAAAACATAAAGCCACCAAACAGCTAAACAACCGAAAAGATTGATTGCTTGAAGGACTATTAGATAATGCTTCTGTCTGTGAAATTGTCACTACCTTACCAACGGGAAGTAGGCATTTTTTGCAATTCCTCTCACAACAGTGTGTGCAGTAAGTAAGTTTTCAAACTTCCAGTTGACTAAAGTATAAAGTAGCACATAATAGCCAGGGAGATCCAGAGTTCTGAGGCTCTAAAGTATATCATGTTGAACATTTTATGATGAAAGTTTTTCTGAATGGAGAAGTTTCAACCATATGTCTGGGATTCTAAAAGGGATGACACACAAATTAGCATTTTTTTTACAGTTTTGATTTTTTGTTTGTTTTTTATCCTGTTTCATTTTTCAGTTGTGCAGTCTTTTTAAATAATATATTTATATTTAATTTGGGGATGTTACATTCTGGAGATCAATGTACTTAAGGGAAAAAATCTCATGTGCGAAATCCTTTCCTGAGTATTTTTATGCCTACTACTATTACTCAAAGACAATTTTCCTGGTGGCATGTTTTCCAGTACACTTCTTTCCCCCTTCCAATATTCCTCCTCACCACTGCCTCTTCTGTACCCTCTGTCTCCCCACCAGCAACCCACACGCATACACATGTCACGTCCTTTGCTGTTTTCCTTTTGATCTATGGGGCTTTTGTATTGAGCCAAAATCACAGAAAAGATGTTTCTTTTTATTAATGAGCTAAGGTCAAAATTTTGGTTGGGAGGTAAAATGTCAACTTGCTGGTTAAAATGAAATCTGGCGCTTCCATAAAATTTCATGATACATGTGCGCCCATGTCTCCTATTTTCCCAGCTATAGCTAGAACATTCCTAAATATTTGTAAATTGAGGAAAATAGTAGCATAAATAACCACTTTGAAAATATTACTGCATATATCAGTAGAGAAATTTCTTCACCCTGTGGCTCTGTGGTGGTAAAGAAGCAGAAACCTAACAACTAATAGAACTAGAATAGAAAGCATTTGGTTTTCTAGAGATGTTTGAGCTTTATTTGCAGATAATTAACATGAAGTCTTCAGCAGGCATGACTCTTTTCTCAAATAGAGCTAGTTTTATCACTTAATATTCATAATAAATACAGTACAGTATAGAAATAGACTCTCTAGAGAACAACAGAAAAATAAACCACTGATTTAAGTAATCCAGGTTTGCCATGGGGTCTGTCCCCTTCAGCATCCAGGGTTCAGTAAGCATGGAGGCTGACACACTAAACTGAAGCAATAACATGGTCACTCCTGTGGAGCAAATAGGTCAGGACTGCTGGCTGGATCTTCCAAGACCAGCATACACCCTCATCGCAGGCGCACAATCTCCCACAGTCCCGACTCTTGCCTCAGGTCCTAACACCTGTCCTCAGTCTCTAAATTTCTTCGGTAACATTAACCTTTATTCCTTCTCATTTTCCCGCATACGAAGAGCTGCAGAGCTCTGTGTTCCCTTCTGTTCTGTGTTCCCTTCTGTTTCCTAGCCCTTTTCTGAGCAAACCCTGTGTTTTTCTAGGGCATTGAAGGGCCACTTTGGAAGTAAAGCAGATAGTTTTAATTAGGTTTGATTGCTTTTTAAATAAATCCTGGAGGATTGGGAAAAGTAATAGCTGAAAAAGCACAAGTTTTTTTTAGACCTGAATCTATAGCACAGTGTGCTTACTCTCATCAAAAATGGGGGCTTTCTGCTTTCCCCTCTTTCATATAGAGTAGGAGACTGCCTTCCTTGTGAAACCCACTGGCCTCTCACCCTTCACCCCACATACTTCTGTTTTCTCTTTTAGGCCAAACTAGAATACAGTGATCACCTTAAGGGAAATTGTAGCTGAAACAGACAGGCTCTGCATTTTGAAATCAATTACAATATAAATATATAATTTGTTTATGTTTTTTTTCCCCAGTACAACCTGAAAGGTCTTACATTGTGCCATTTGTTCAGCATAAGAGAAGGAGCATGTGAGAGATCACTTACAGCTGAATGAAGAGAAGCAAAGCAAGGATATGAAAGTTCTTGGTTGGTGAAAATGCTAGTTTACAAAATCGGTTTAGAAAAATTTCCTTTTGCTCCACCGGTTAGTTTTAACAACAACTGGCTAAATGTTGGGTGGCTGCATTCTAAGTTTACCAAATATGAAAATGTTGGGATACGTAGAATTAACAGCAAAGTTCTCCAAGTAGTTTTATCAATCAAAATCAGTAATTGTCTTTAGCTATAAAATAAATCAGACTATTTGGAGCAGTTATCACCTTCATCCTTATGGCTTTGTTACTATTTCGTGTGTTCTAGCCACGCTAATGGCCCCGATGAAATAGGCCAAAGAGTCAAGTTGTGTTCTAGGGGCTAACAATTTAACTTGGAAATATATACTTCATCTAATCCTCTTTTGTTTGGTATGCAGGAAGAGGTAGGTGATGAAACTATCCAGGAATGTTCATCGAGGAGACCATGGCTTTCTGAATTTAAATTTATCTTCTTGTCACCTTGACTTTGCTAGCACTAATATTCCAGGTTTAAAAGAAATTAGGTCTGTAGGGAAATCAAGCTTCTAGATCTCACAGAAATGAAATATTCAATACTCTGCTTTTTTCCATATTTCCCATATACTTCTATGAGAATCTGTGAGAAAAGTATTAATATTGCTGCAGATCTTAGAATCATTATTATTATTTAGAGCCATAGATGCAATAGAATAACCTGGAAATGATTTGGGGAAGAGATAGCAGTATTGGTAATTGTTGGGGTTTGGAGCCAACAAAGGGTACCTTTTCCTTGCGTGTTTAAGAACCAGCTGAGAAATATACACAAGAGTCAGAAAAATAAGTATCAAAATACAAGCTTTATTGATGCGAGAATTGAATTAGAAAAGATGGATTGAAAATATGAACATAACAGGGCTTCCTTATAGCACAGTTCACTCAGAATTCAATAACTCACAAGTCACAATCCAAAGAACAGACGTCTTACTCCTGCCCCAATCTTCCCGCCCGAAATTGGAAATTCTAATAGTGGATTTTCCAAAACAAGGGGCAGAAGGTCAAGAGCATGTGTCTGTACTCCCTTTCCCTAATTTCATCAATCAGAAAAGTAATGTCTTTCCCTTTAGGAGGAGTAAGTGAGCTGAATGGAAAGAAGCATGGGAGTTATTAAAACTTTCCCAGTATTTTTAAGAATAGGAAATGTCTGTTTCATTGGCCTGATTGGGCAGACCAAAAAAGGTTGAAAATGGTTCCCTTAGCAATAAGCCTCTATGGAGCTATATGAACTTTATGGAAGAAGATTTCCAATGTTAGTGATGTTTTAAGACTTTTTAAAAATCAATTAATTTGCCTATGAGCCTTCAGCTAAAGGTATAGACTCTTCTGCACTGGCCACTACAATAAAGGTACCTCAGAGAAACAAAACAAAATAATAGTGTTCTAGACTAGTACACCACCTTATTCTTTTTCCTTTCCATTGAACCTTACAACCTAGAAGGGAACCTGACCTGGCTATTTTCCTGTATCTCTTGGTCCTGAAGCAGTCCTAAGAAGTATTTTTTTGCCACTTCTACTCATCCTTAATCTTAGTCTTCTACTTGGAAAAAATTAAAATCTGCAAAAGGGTACCAAAAATAATACAATAAACAGCCACATATCTATAATATAGATTCACCAATTGTAGCATTTTCCTCTTTTGTAGAGCCCATACTGTTAACCACAATGATCGTGAGGCTGAATTGTTTGATCAGATTAAATACTAGAGGAATTTACCAAAAACTGCATTAATAAACAACAGAAAATTCATGGAGCTCTGTCTTAAACTAGTTCTTGAAATGTTTAGAGAAATGAAGAACAGAAGGTATTCTGAAAGTGTTGGACACTGAGCACAGTGGAATGATCATGGGGTTATAAGTGAAGGAAAGATTTGGGGTCAGGAAAATAAATTTGGGACCAGATTATGAATATGTGAAAACCAAGAAAGGGGTTCATACAGATTATCATAGAAAAAGGGGAGCCTCTGAAAGTTGTTTTCTTTTTTAATTAGGAGAATAGTGGCTAAGTATGGACATTTATAAATGCTTAACTTCTCATTGTCTTTAAGAACTTCCAAGGAATATCACCATTCTGAGGGAACGTAACACTTTTCTCCTTCAAATCCAAAAGTTCAAGACTTAGACAATGCTTTTGAAAATCAATAACCTGAAGAATTCTTGAAATGTCAGTATGGTAAATGGCCCTTGGAAAATTCAGCAAAACCATAAGAGAAGCCAAATGTATTTTGATTATTTCTCCACTCAGTTTTAACACATTCTTTTTGCTTTACTCAGGCCAAAACACTCAGGCTTGTTATCATGGAGACATCCCTATCAGGACAGCCTCCCAGAGCTGCATTTTATTCCCCGGGATGTTTTTTTTTTCCCCTCCAATCAGTAATTTCTCTGACTTGTACATTATTTTCTTAGAGTTCTCTTAACTCTAACTAACCTGAAGAATTTAGGAAGTAGGCTGTAAAAATGTAGTGCATCCTAGGCGTGATAGATTTGAAAGATAATAAACAAGCTAAAGGTTCGAACTGTTTAAATCTTACCACACAGGTAGCTAAAAATTGGACCTATGCTTGTGTTCATTCCTAGGCATGGCTGCTGATTTTAATAAATGGATAAGCAAAAAGTACACTGAACTGTAACACAGAGTCACTGAAGTTTTCAGAGTTACTACATTCTAGAGGCATGGATTCATGATCACTGAGCAGAGTAGCTAGGAAAGGAAAGTTCTTTTATCATCTATATTTGATGTCTTATTACCTGTACTTCCCATGCTTGACAGGAAGAACTGCGATGAATATTGGAACATGAATATGCCGGCCATGTGTGTGTGATATGCCACTAACATTTCAAACATGATGCAAATACATGACATGCCTGTCATCCTGACCTTGTAAATCCCTCTGGTTCCCAGTGTGGTGAGTTGTAAACAGTAATATTTCCTAGTTGGTAGTATTCTTTGCTACTTCAAGGTCAGAGGGAAAACACAAATGTTTATTTTTCAATATTAGGTTGAGCCAATCACATGAGAAGATCTAAATGGTAATGCTTTCTTTATGCTATCTTTAGCCAAAACATTTGCATTTTTTTGTAGTTACACTGTAAGATGCTTAAAAATATATTCATTTTGCTGAAACATTAACCCAAGGCAATGTGAATGATTTTTGCCTTCAGAACTGAAAGTTTTCCCTATTATTTGAAAGTTGATGCCATGTAAGAAACTTTAATGTTGAATCAAGAATAGCAAGAAATAAATTATCTTGAATTTTTCACTGCTGAAGGATTTCAATAAATACCAGGTAATATTAAGGTCAAAGCAATGATACAAAGTATGATAGCTACTACATAACTATATTGTCCTTCTGCCACATTTTCTTAGCGTTGACTATACTTTTTTTTTACTGAACTACCATAAATGATTCTTTTTAGGCTAGTGATTCAATGTTCATTGAGAAGTTTGTAGCTAAGAACAGCAACACTCCAGGCAGAGGAGGCAAAGAGAGAGAGAGAGAGGGGAGGGAAGGAAGAGTGTGTGTGTGTGTGTGTGTGTGTGTGTGTGTGTGTGTGTGTGAGAGAGAGAGAGAGAGAGAGAGAGAGAGAGAGATGTTCTTTGTCCAACATCCACATTGAAGATGATTTACATAAAAACAGACAAAACAGAATGTGGATCTCAAGTAAGGAAAATCAATTACGTTTCTCTGGGCAATATATCACTTTTGACTCATCTTGAAGAAAGCAAGTAAAACAACTAAAGACAAGAGAGATTCAGTTTCTATTGATATCCAAGTCCTTGCTTTCTAAGCTAGTCTATATCCTAGATTCCTAGGTTTCCAAGATAGCTGTCTTGAACAAGAGCTTATCTGATGAACTCTGTTTTGAGAATCACATTCATAGGAGAGCTTTTGTTAATAAGAACTATTGTTTATAGTAAAACATTAAATTAGAATGTTGTTTTTGGGGGGAATTAGACAGGTTCCACAACCTAAGCTGGCATTTAATATTTTTCTCCAGTTGTTAGGGAGAACTTATTTCTAATTCCTCAAATTTCCGTTGAAAGAATGGGATTTTCTTATTCCTAAGGGGAAATTCTGAAAGGAAACTTATTGTAGGGAGGAAGAATGACTTCCCTGATATGCATGGAACGTAAAGAACTAAACACATTTGGATCGGTTCCCACTGGGGTCTTTCTCTAATTCAAATTCATACTGTCTGCAGAAAATGAACCTTCTCTAGTTCTCAGGCTCCTGTAGAAGAGACCTATGGTAGTACAATGTTACCATGATTGAATATTATAGTCCATTTATTTCAGGGTTTGGGTGACAGAAAACCAATTTGGCCATAATCCTAAAGCTAAAATTTCCATTTGTCTGTTTATTCTTATTCTGCTTCAAATTCAGGTGGGAAAATGGAATCAACATTACATATTGCCCTTCCCAACAGCAATAGTAATATTTTTAACTGCAAAAAGTAATACCTGATATGATAAATAGTGAAATAATTCAAAAAGCTATATAATAAAGATTTAGTATACTTCTCATTTTTGGTTCTAATCTGCTTTCTCAGAATAAAAAAAAAATCCTAGCCTTTTTAGAGACATTTATTCCATCTATAATCAAATGTATGCATGTACGTGATTATGGTATATAAATTGTTTCTTAACCTTGCTTGTTTCACTTAAATATATATTTAGCACATCTGAGGTCTATTCTATTCCTTTTAATGACAGAAATGGATCCAACTTCATGGCTGTACCAATGTTTTTAACCAATACTCTATTAATTGACATATTAGTTATTTCTATTCTTCTGTTACTGAAACATTGCTTCACTAATATGCTTTTCATTTGCAGGCTACATTCCTAGAAATGGAAATGCTATGTTAAAGGGCATATACAATTAAAATTTGATATATTATATATAAACTAATGTCAATTTGTTCTTTAAAGCGATTGCACCTACTAATAGCACTTAAAAATGCTTGCTTCTCTATACCTTTAATAATAATGCATAATATCAAAAGTTATAATACTTAAAATTTTGCTTTTTGAAAAGTAGATTTCTGAAATGGACTTTCTTAATGTTGATACAAATACAAACAGGACAGAGTTTATTAACTTTATTGTTTAGCATGAACATCAAAAGGACAAGTCAATATACCGGTTTCCTTTAACTCTCTATATAAGAAGTTTAGAAAAAAAGATACATGTGCAAGTGTGTGTGTGTGTGTGTGTGTGTGTGTGTGTGTGTGTGTGTTGAAATGAAATGAAAATCCTCTATTTTCATTGTTATACCTAAGCAGTAAAATTCAAACATACTTTTAGGATCCTTTAAAAAGCATGCACTTGGATACAAAACATTATTTTAATTTCTAGTTTAAGCAGTTACATTTGCAAAGAGCAAAACTAACTATAACAGGTATGTAATTTCATGGTGTCTTATATAAGTGGTCATATTTTGTGAGGAGAAAATGCCAATGAAGCATAGCTAAAGGTCACCTATTTTAATGAACCGGTTTCTGACTCATGGTTTTACCTTTACTTTTCTTTTGCCTTTTTTTGTAGGCTATACTTTGATTAGCATAGAGATTGTCTAATAATTGTTGTAGTATTTCAAGTTCAAATGATTTCCTACCCAATGTGTTTCTTTGTGCAGGATTAAAAGCAGGTTAGTTCTTACAAGCTCTTGGAATGAGAGAGACAGAGAGAGATATTGGGAAATATCTTAAGTAAAAGAAAGTTTAGGTCTATTTTGTTAAATTCTCTGGTGCTACCACCATGTTGAGGTGGGAAAGTTTTTCAAAGAAAAGGAAATGTTTCCTGTGTTTCAGAATGAGATTTGATACTATATTTTCTCATGTCACTACATTTTATCTGTTGTATTTAACTACATTCTATACTTCTCTATTCCTGAATCTGTTGGTGATAGACCATAAATGTTACATAAGCAAAGTAATAGTTGACTTAATTTTTCCTAAATAATATTAAGAATGGTCCTCTGACCCATTCTTTAATCCCCACTTCCTTCTCCCCTCCATATTTTTGAGTGCCATGGTAATTTTTCAAAAAGACTATATTCTAGCCTCTCATCATATTAAAATAGCCTGAAACTTACTTACCCAGAGGGACAACTGCAAAGTAGCAAGTGTCCTTGTGAGTTTCTCCAAGATAGGAATGAGGTGAACTTATATTAGTTAAGATCCTTCTAAATGCTAGGTCTGTGTGCTATTTTATGCAATCATCGCAATATCCCCATGAAGTAAGCATTATTATTTTAGTTTTATAGATTAAAAAATGAAATCATTGAGAACAAGGACATTGGCTAAGATCACATGGCTAAACTCACCGAAGTCAAGCTTTGAGAAAAAACTTAGAGCTGTGTTTTTTTCTCCCACACTACCTTGCATAAGTGTGTTGATATTTATAGATCCCACAAGATAATGTACACAAAAGTATCTGTAAATTATTAAATATCTTTAGCAAGTTGTATATCAATGCTCAGTGATAGTTTTCCTGTATGTTTTGCATGACTTTATCTTTCCTCTAACATGGAAGAAATGGAAGTGAAAAATAAAATAACTTAAAATGCACCAGACCTATTAAGAGATATAATAAATAATGTATACCCATATACCCACAACTCAACTTAAGAAGTGAAACATCTTGGTGACTGTTGAAGCCCCATCTTACCCTGTGTACTTCTCCCTGCCCTTTATATTCCCTCCCACCCTCTTTCATCCTCCTCTAGAGGCGACCACTGTTGTGAATTTGAGATTTATCATTCTCATTTATTTTTCCAGTACCTAAATAATACATGGTAGTATTTCTGTTGTTTTTTTTTAAATCTCTATATACATTTTATCATGCTTTATACAATCATTTACAACTTGCTTTTTTCCCCAACTTTATGTTTTTTAGATTCCTATATACTGGTAAGTACATTTCTAGATTTTTAAGTGAAAACATCTAAAATGTTCTAAAATGTTGATAATAAAAATAATAACTTGATTCTATGCATTAGGAGCTGAAACTGAGTACTTTACATAATAATTTTTTAAGCTTTATAACGCCAGGGGATGTATATTAATATTCTTATATTATTACCAAAGCTCAGAGAGTTTATTACTCACACAAGGTAACAGCTAGTCAGTAGCAGAGCTAGAATTCCAGCACAAGTATTTATAATTCCAATTCTATGTTTTTTATATTTTTCTGTACTGCTTACCTTTAGTGAATTCCAACTTTCATCTCATTCATTTTTTGCAAGGTCAGGGCTCCAAACTCCTGGGCAAGGGCAAGGCACAGAGGAAAAAACAATGGCCCCCCATGCACACAAAAGCTGCCTTAGTAATGCAGCCCCACTCCCTACTGCCTCTCATTTAGAGAGGCAATTACCCTCTGCTATTCCTGTACTGTGTAGTGATATTTGGCATCACCTAAGGCACCTGTTTCCTGAGACATCCTACCCACAGAAAGAAATAACTACTCCATGAATCCATCCCCCAACTAAAACCTAGGCCAATTCACCACCAATGCACAAGGATTGAAAAGATGCCATAGAAAAATGTAATAGGCCTTCATAAACCAACCAATGGCCTCATTGTTAAGCAAAATTGCTGTGTCTTGCAATTACTACTATTAAAAACTATCCATTAAAGAGCAGCCTCTGCTTCCCTCTTGACTCTTTCATTAGCACAATACTCCCACATTAGTTCCCAATTATAAACAAGCCCTATCTGAATTTACATTACTCTCCAAATTACATACACAGACTGATTACTGTTTCTTAAAAGAGCAAAATCTACATGAGTACTAAATACTCCTTTCCTTTCAGAGTGTTGTGGTTTCATAGTCACACACTTATGAATACATGTGGCAACAGCCTTTTAACTCAGTCTGCAGAAGGATGCATTGGACTTGGAACGTGTTTCTTCTGAAGCACAGTTCAAGAACAAAAGAACCCAGAGAAGTGTGTTTTCTTGTCCATCACAGAAACCATAACTACACCTTTCTTTCTCTGTTCCTTCCCTCTTCTCTTCCCTCCTCATTGTTTTCTCTACCTGCCTAAGCATCTGTAGTTCTCTCATTTTTAATAGTCTGGCTCCTCTCTTTTTCTGATTTTCTTTGTATTTATCTCATTAGTAATTTTTATACATGCATTGTTTTGGCATTCCAGCCAGTTTGAGTCTCAGCATGTTAGTGTCTCTTCTATCTGATGGAGTTTTATTCCTTCTGATTCTGTAGGATCTTCTCTAGGATGATCCTAAGAAGGGTTTTTACAATTGGTGAATCTGGGCCCAAATCCACCCTCAACAGGAGACAAAGTTCTTTTGTCACTTTGGTACTCCAGATCATCTTGTATTGTCCCAGAACACTGGTTCTTCTCAGATTATATGTGATAATTATCCTGCCGGAGAATTATTTGGAATAGTGAAACATTTATTTTTTGGTTGAATTTTTTATTTTTTTTAATAGAGGAAGAATTCTGGGTTTGGAAATGGCAAAAACCGAAAGAACTAAATCGTTCTTCTTGGAGGGAAAGCTAATATTGTGACAGAGTAGTCACCCCTCCTCCCATAGATATGGAAGGGAAATATTGACAGTGGGGAATATGTAACACAGGGAATGGCCTGCAAAAAATGGCAAAAATATTTTCGATCTCTTTAAAACATCCTCCACTCCTTTTTGAGAACTAAAACCTGCATCCCTGTCTCAGGCCAGCAGCTGGGAGGGGCAGGGTAAGTCTTTTGCTTTTTGCGCCACAGGAAATGGCTCGGCCAGACCTGGCAAAGGGAGATCCAGGGTAAAGGTCATGGGAAGGATTATGTTCAGCTGAGATGGGAGAATTAGAATCAACTGTAGTTGAACAGCAATTGCCTGAATCTGAAAACCCACCCTTTAAAAGCTCTGCATTTCTGTTTAGTATTACGACTGATGGCATTTCAGACAGGAGTCTTCATCCTCCTCATTTGCTGGCAAATTATTAAAACTTCTCTTTCCTTCTCCTCACACTGCTTGTTCTTACTCTTCTGATGCAGCCTTAAGGACAAGTGCCAAGCTTTCAGTAACAATATTGTGTTTAGTACGATGGGCCCTGTTCTTTTCTCTTGAAAGCCATCTACTTCTTCACCTACTTGTGGCTGCCCATTTACCACCCCAGGGAAGTGCCCGAACTTTGAGCTGAGTCACCTTTATGGTTTTAGTGCTAATCCCAAGACCCCTTTCAACATCTTCTATCATCCTCTTGGATTCTACCCCCATATGTTAGAAACAGGGTTTCTCTAACATACAGTCATTCCTAATTTTGCATTTGAGGTGTGATTCATTTGGTGTGTTTTTCAATTTTAATCTCAAACATTTTACTCATTTCTTACCCTCAAATTAGAAGGCAGCCATACTTATTTATTAAAATGAGACTAATTTTTAAAATTGTAAATAATGTCAACGGATTTAGTTTAAAATGTTCCAGTATCTTTCACAACACTGAGCATGTGATCAAAATTCTCAATCACGGTTTACAAAATTCTGCTCCATATGCCTCCTGCCTATCTCTCCCTCCTCATCCAAAAGCATTCTCCTCTCTCACTTAACATAACACAACCACATTGTCATTCTTTAAAGTTCTCAGACTCACCAAGTTCATTCCTGCCTTAGGGATTTTGCTCTTCCTACTTGCCCTTTCTTCTGCCTGGAAATCTCTTTTCCCCAAGATCTCAGAAAGGCTGACTTTTTCATGTCAATCATACTGTTGCTTAAATCTCACCCATCCCTTTCCAGATCTTCCTTGGATATAATACATTCTTAATAAGCACTTGTTGAATCAATTAAAAATTACCGTGTTTAATTGCTATCTAGCGTACATTCTGTTCCCATGGACATTGACGGTGTCATCTGACATGTGATTCTTTTGAAAAAGGCTTGCCCAAAAATTTCTGATGGGAGGAAGAAGAAAGTCCACTGGGGTACCTGCAGCATTCTACGCATCATCCCCATGCTCCATCAGGTCCTACCTTCTTCTGTTGCTCCATTAGTGGGAGTCTCCAGCCTCATACATGGTATTCAAGTTTGATAAAGAGAATCACAATGGCAGAATCTCTTTTAAAACATTACTAATATCTACAAATCCGACAGAGGGCTGATAACCAGAATCTATTTCGAACTCAGAAAAATCAGCAAGAAAAAATCGAACAGCCCTATCTGCCATCCATTCTTGCAAGCACTCCAGCTCTGACAGCCAGTCTCCTCTGAGACTTGCAGATTCAAAGTGTCGCTGTGAGGCAGGGGGAGTGGTCTGCAAGGTATGTTCACAGCCAAGTTCAGTCACGTTAAACCAACAAGCAGGGATTTACTCTCTTTTTCTTGATCATTTAAAAGCATAAGCTTTTTCAATGGCTTCTTCTGTTAAACTCCTTTTTTATTGTCAGTTACTTATGTTTACTCTTTGGCCACTGAAATTACTTCAAAGCACCGTGAGTGATGCTTGAGATTTACTGATATAAACGAGGGCCCTTTATAAAACTAGAAAGCACCAAGCTATGCAGTCATGATAAGTAGAAAAGCAAAGGCCAAGTTGTGTATTTTCAAAGAAATAATATTTGGGAGTCAGAGATAAGAAGGGAAAATGCCGGAGAAGGACTGAGTTAATCTTCTTTCCACATTCTTTTGTAATAAGCCAAAGATGCCTCGAATTTTGTCGATGATTATTTAGGTAGAGATACAAAGTAGTCTTTTAAATAATGTTTTAATAAAGCAGATAATAATCATAAAAGGTAGAGTGTGAGGCACTTGGACATCAAAAGACTTCAAGGTGAGTGAGCAAGACAAGAAAGCAAGGTCCGATCCCTCTTTCTCTCACCAGTGCTCTGCACTAAAGCCTCTGATGTTACAGCTTGCTACAGCCTGTCCTCTACTCGTTTCAGGACCTTCCTGGATTGACTGCATGTAATAGGTGTTCAACACATGCTACGAATGAATAAATGAGTGAATGGATGAATATTAAAGCTATGCAGCTACTACCGAGTTCAAGAGGCGGGTACCAGTTGGCAAACACAGAGACAGAGGTGAACCCCAAAGTGGTCCCACCCTGGTGCCTGAGCTAAGTTGCAATAGAATCAACTCCCCTGGGAGGGAATCTCTGCCCTGCGTGACTCCAAGTACACCACTTAACCACTCTGAGATTTTATTTACTTGTCCATAAAATAATAACATAAAATGATCACAAAAGATATTTGTTAAGAAAATGAAGAACAGTAATGTCTACCTCATACAAATTTTATTTTCTCCTTCTAAAAGAACTCCCCTGTCATGCGCTATGGTATATATTTGTTTTCATCTGTCACTAATCTGTGACATCTTTGTGTCTGTCATCTGCCACTAATCTGTGACATCTTTGTGTCTTAATCACTCCTGTGTCTGCAGAATAGATGCCTAATACACGTTGTTGAATTGAAATGAAATTAACAACTGGGAATGTGAAAGTGCAAAATATCACGTAAATGTATGTAAAGTCACATCCAAACTATGCTTCTAACTCAGCTAAATGGTACATCCTGCCCTCCAGTTTATAATGAGACTGAAATCAGTCTGTTAATAGCTTTATAATGTAATAAACATATTGTTCCACAAAGAAGCATTTTTTTAATTTACTTTTCCCAACTTTTTATTTTAAATAACCTGCAAACCCACAGGAAAGCTCAAAGAGCAGTACAATGAACACCTACACACTTTTCACCTAGATTCACTAACTGTTAACATTTTGCCACATTTGTGTATTCTCTACGCACACACATATACACTTTTGATTCTTTGAAAGTAAGTTACAGACATCACGATGCTTCCCCGTTCCATACTCCAGCACATACCTCCTGAGAACGTGGACATTTGTCCTACATAAACTCAATATTTTCTGCCTAAGAAATTTTACCATACACACAAAAATCTTATTTAATACATTGTTCACATTCAAATTTCTCTGATTCACTTAATAAGGTCCATTGTATTATTTTTCCCTTCCAGGATCCAATCAGGGATTGATTACATATGGCATTTAATTTTTAGTTTCTTTTGTTCCCTTTAATCTAGAATGGTCCATTCATGGGTTTTGTCTTTCCCGATATTGACATACAGAAGAGCCCAGAATGTTCCACAGTCTTGATGTTCCAAGTCTTGATGTTCTATGACAGAATCTGTCACAGAATCACAGGATGTCTCATGGTCTGAATTTGTCTGATTATTTTCTCATGATTTGACCCAGGTGGAGCATTCTTGGCCAGGTCACTACCAGGGTGGCACTTCCTTCTCACTGTGTCACAGCAGGAGGCACCTGATGTCGGTTGTCCTATTATTCATGATGTTAAGTTCGATCACTTACTCAAAAAGATGTCCACCAGATTTCCCCATTGTAAGTTACCTTTCTGCCTTGTCATTAATAAGTAATCTGTGGGGATAAATTTTTAATCAATCATTTATTTTTATTAACTAAATTATAAATGTTCCCACTATCCATGTACAAAATACTAATACAAGTTATGAAAAAAAAATCACAAAATATAGAACCAAGCTTACTTTGTGGTTGCTGTCCATTTGAAAAACTTATCCAACGAGCTAATTTTAGGGAGTTTGTTTTTCACTGAGAAAGAAAGATGCAGATTTGGTAAAATTAAACTCCATTTTAGTAATCTGGCTTGAAAATTTTTTACAAAATGAGCTAGAATTCTCATAAAACAATCCAGGCCAGTGATGAAAATACAACTCAGCTGGCCTGAGAAATGATCCCTTTAATCCTGGTCCAAAGAGCACATCTGTCAATGGCTCCGCAAAAGCACTTCTTTCTCCTGGGTTTCTCATCACTCTGTGCTTGGAAACCCAGTCCCTGGCACCCCCAGAAAGAGTGTGCTTGCTTTCGTCTCAGGAGGGGCTCTTATTGGCTGCCAGAAGCACCTGCTCACCTTGAGGAGGGAAGCTACATGGATCCTTCCAGAAACTTACAGAAACGGGCTCATGAGGTCCCTGGGTCACCTCTCACTCTAGCATCTCTTTCTGAGGGGAAACCCACTGCATTGCTGACAAGTTCTGGCCCTTACAGGTTTCCTCTGTGTTTGTCAAAAAATTTCTCTCATCAGCCCTCCTTCCTCCATGGAGTAGCAGAGATTTTGACTCTTCATCCCACGTGACAGCCTGCCCAGGATTTAAATGCCCAAACCTGGCTCCATAGGTGCTTCTTAAGCTTCAAGATTCAAGGCAGCAGGAAACAAAGGTTAGGGTAGGAAGTGGAAAGCAGAGGAGAGAGAATGTCTCACTTCCAGATTAAAAATAAACACGAGAGCCTGAGAAATAAAAACTCTAATCCAAAACTTAGTCTAAATATTTGGGCCACCGCAATAACTTGGAAATTGACAATCTTAATGAAAGATTTCAAGAAAAAAATGGGAAGACAGGGGAAGGTGAAACATCTAAATCTAGATTTTATATGGATAAATTTTTAACTGTAGAGGGGGAAAGGGAGGATTGGTAACACATAGCATGACTTTCAGTCCCTGGGGGTTTTAATTATTATTATTATTCCCTAAATAGACTTAAAGTGCAGAGCCTGAGATGAAATTGTTACTCAAGAGCATTTTATCTACAACTAACAATTTACAAATAGATTTGGTGGTGACTATAAACAGCTGAAGCCCACTGGAAACTAAGAACTCTGAGCTCAACTTCATAACTAAGTCTTGTATTTTATCCTATTCTCTGCAGCTATTCTCAACCATCAGGGAATTTTATTTGTCTGGGGCCTTGTTCTCCTTCAAAACTCACTTTTTATCATTCACACTTTTTTGGCTAATTTACAAGGAAATCAGGTATGACATTTGATTCACTCACTGAACTGGTTAAGTAGCCTAAGAATTTGTCTGACAAACTGTACAGAACAAAGGAAATTATATAGTCATGTTCTTCTAAGGCAAAGAGATTTTAATAACCGGCAATCAAGTTATCTAAATCCTCTTTGAGTCTATTTATATTTTTTAGACTTACCAATGCTTAAAAATATATTGATTTTTGTAAGTGGCTTACACCATAGTAGGCTTCAACAAAATATTTCTCAATGATGATAATTTGTTGTATTAATAAATCACATTCCAAATGATGTCATTGTCATTTTTCACACGTCTGAACCCTCCATAATGTTTTAGTTTCCTCCTCTTGGCCAATATGTTTCTATCTACAGAATATTAACATTTCTGGTCTGTACTCATAATGGTCCTTTCCTACTTTTAATTGTCACATCCATTCCTTTCTCACTCTGTTCATCTTTCTTAACATTCAGCATCCCTGGAGAACTCAGAGTTTTATGAAGGCCAAAATTATCCTTTCAGCCATTTTTCCAATGTCCTTACTAATATCAGGACACTTCAGAAACCTTTCTGGCTACAGAATGCATATCTAAAGGGCATAACGGAGCTCACTTAAATTAAATTGGCTCAGTAAATTCATTTTTATTGGTCAGAATATTCATTTTGGAGATGAGCTTTAAGCTGAAGTGTCATTTCAGATCAGCTGGGCTAGAGATTAAATATTCTTCTTAGAACCTGCCCTTTGAACAAAAGCTGACTTTACTTTCTGAACACTAAATCCCTTAATGTTCTCAGGGCGGTGGTACCACTGTTGGGGGTGTTTGGAAAATTGAAGGAGGCATTTTATTGGTTGTCGCAATGACAAGCCCAAATAAGGTAAGAAATTGTACATCTGCAGAGGCACCAACCTTCATCCTGAGAAGGTCGCAGCCCAGTTCCAGGGTCAGGAGGCTGTTCTCCGGGAGCTCAGGTCCAGAGCACGGCTGGAGAGGGAGCCATGCTGTAGGTGTTTGTCTTTTGTTTGTTTGACTTCTAAGGATCTTAAAGCCCTTCCCACCATAGGAATCTTGCTGGAAACGGAATGCAACTCCAACTTTCGAAGCTGGAAGTGCCAGCTTCCCCAGCAGGTAAGGCAGCACGGATGCAGTGCCCAGCTCAGTAATTGGATGTCTCCTTCCAAGATTTTGCATCTACAGCAAGTGATACAAAAAGGCAGAGACCCTGAAGAATTCTTTCTAGAAGCAGCTGAAATGGCAGCGCCATCTGGCTTCTGGGTACAGTGGCCAATCCCAACAGGGGTGTACTGAGTCCAGTGTCCGGACTCAGGGCTGACTGACGTGTGCTCAGGACTGGCTACAGCAGGCAGCATCCAAGCACAGCCGTGTCAGCGTAGACAGGCCCTGGCCTTGCGTCGCTGTGTTTCTGACTGTGCAGCCTCCTTCGCTCCTGCCATTTTCTCAGCCTCCTTCTCCCCCCACCCCATCCCTGCTCCTTCCACCCTTGAAGGTTGCTTTTTCTCTTTCACTGGTAAAATCGATAGCCCAGAAAGGAACCCTTTCCCCTACGAACACGTTGGAACCTGCGCATCCTGCCCTCTTCCCTGGGGACCAAGGGAGGGAGGAGCCTTCTCTGTCGAAAGCCGACCCCTCCTTCTGTGCTCTGGACCCCACTCCCCCGCCTTCTGTCGGATTCATCCATCAGCTTTCAACTGTCTCTCCCATCCTAACAAGAAGAGAAAACGCCTCTCCTTCCAACCAACCCCACCTCCCTTCCTTCCCCCATCACGGCCACACTTCAGTGCACTGGCTCATTCCCTTCCGCCCTCCAGCTCACTCAGGGCCAGGTCCCAGCCCTGTCTGGCCTCCCTCCACGCTCACCCATCTCCACCGTGCAGCGCCGACTCTCTATGTGCGGCCCTAGCCCAGACTCCACATAAACGTCCGGGCCACATTGCCCACTGTCTTCTCTGTCGCTCCACCTGGAGGTGCTTCGCTTCCGCCCCAACTCAGTCTGACCAAAGTCACACTGTGCAGTCCTTCTGGTTAGCTGCCTGTGTTTATGCCTCGTGGAGCACTGTGCTTCTCCTTTAAGATACTCCTCACGAGAGTAAGGAGGTAAGTATTCATGTCCAGAGCGCACACGGCCTTGGGAATCCAGGTGTGCTCAGTTCTCCTGCCCGCTCTTTGCCTGGACGAGGGCAGTGCCGTCAGTCGGCGGAGACCCTGAGGATCGCACTAACTTGGCATAAAACAGGAAGGACAGCTCAAAGCCACTCTCACTGTGATGAAAAGGTGGCCCGCCACGTGAACTCTTGGATATCAGAACACCCCTTGAGCTCCAAATGCTCCCACTTAAATGTTGTGGCTTCGCAGCAGGACAGACGTGTGGGACAGAGTGATGCCGCAGGGTATGGGAGGCCCAGGGTGTGAGGGTGGCGGCAGACTGAGGTGACAGGAGGAGGTGAAGAACTGGGTCTGTGACCTGCTCGGCTTCAGTCAGGAGTTAGGTGACCTTGGGTGGGTTGAGATGAACTTCCCTGAGCCTCAGTTTCCTGAAATACGGCTCTGGGATTTCGCTGCTGGGAACTAGGGCAGGGGGTTGAAGCTACCCCAGAAAACACGTGAGGTACAACAGGAGCCAGGGAAGCGGGCAGGGTGTGGCTTAAACAGGGACGCTGGAGCCAGAGGCCTTGGCTAATTGGCCCCAGGCCCCACCCTGTCCACCAGAGGAGAAGGAGACTAACCAGAGAAAAACATTTTTCATGCCAGAAAGAACCATCCCACCAAAAGCAATCCAGCTGCCTCTCAGGGAATGATGTCTGGGTCTTAAAATGGTGGATGTTGGGGAGAGGCTAGGCATTCTAGAAAGGAAGGTGTGGGTGGAAAATGGGAGGGCCCAAAGTTCCCGCATCCCAACCTGCCCCTGCTCCCCTTCCTTGGACCCATCTCAACCACCTCTCTAATCCCTCATTCCTTTGCCTTCCTTCCCGAAGCCCTTCCCCAATCCCGGGAACCTTCTTTACTCCCCGTGCCCCAAAAGCTACACAGAGAGGACAGGATTTTCCCCTAAAATCAATGTGGGTTTATACCATCCCACCTTGCAAATGTGGAATATTCAAGCTATCATAGCTACGCAGAGGACCCAAGGAGTTTCCAAGGTATAGCTTAAGAGACACCTCAAAATGAGAACCTGATACAGTCTACGGCCATACCAGCCTGAACGCTCTCGACCTTGTCTAAATATCTGACATAACTTTTGGCACATACCTCATTTATACCCGTATATGATTTCCCCCAAGGCAATATTATGTTAAGCATTAATAAGATAAATAGTAAAATGTGAAAATATGATCAATCTCACTAATGACCATACAAACACCAGCCCTGTATGGAGTCAGACGCATGTCCGGCAATATGGATGTCCAGCTCCAGTTTCCAAACTGTGCAATCTCTTAAAAGATTAAGCTGTGAGATTCGCTCAATCTCTTTGTGCCTCAGTACCTGTGCCTACATGGAGGAATAGTAATAGCACTTAATGAGAGAGTTTTTGAAACGGTCCAATAAAAAGCATCGCTCTTCCCTATCTGGTTCTGAACCAATTATGAACTAAGACAAAGGGGAAGGGCAGATGGGGGCAAAATAGCACCTGTATTTCTGGTGACGCTAGTATCGGAGGATGCAAGCTGTGGCCACTGATGGTGGGCACAGATTAGATGCTCTGTGGCCAGGTGGCCCAGTGGGCTCTGATAGGGTACAGCAAAGAGGAGCACCCACCTCTGGCCGGACTGCTCCCAAGGGACGGGGCAAAGCTGTGCATGCCCAGCCTGGGGTTCCACACTCACAATCTAGAAGTAGAGGGGAGAGAGGCCAGGAGTGTGCCCAGAGGGAGCCCCTCCACACAGACATGGACAGAGACATCATCAGCACACACACGCCACACAGGACTAGAGTGTCGATGCCTGTGGAGCTCTTGGCACAGCACCTGACACACAGTAGGTGCTCAGCCTGCCGAAGTGGGGGCTCCCCGCAGGACAAGCGTATTTAAGGATAAGTAGCAAAGACATTAGAGCAGATGCTTAAGACGGGGGAGGGAACAGGAGTGGGCATCTCAGATGAAGGGGGAAACTATAAAAAGCAAGAGGGGGCATAGTTCATAACATGCTATGAACTGAGCAGTGTAATTAGCTCATCTCCTGGAAGCAGGAAGCAGGAAGCCAGATGTCCAGAATTCTCTAACAACTTCTTCCTAAGGAGATACAACCGTACAAAACTAAATGGAACATCAATCTTTAGTAATCACAAAATATATATCGCTTTGTGTTCTGGTCAGATGATTTGACGAAAATCCCAGGGAACCTTTTGAAATGTCCGTCAGCACCTCCTGGTTCCAGGCCAGCCTGGCACCACCTTTCGTTGAGGGTGGAGGGCAGAGGAGGCGGCTGGGGCAAGGCCTACAAGGCAAAGCCAGCAGATGCAGGCAGCCTGGGAGGAATCACTGCTCCCCTGGAGGAATGGTTTCCTTTTGTGGTTCTGGCAGTCGGTAATGGAGAATTTTTTTTTCACTTATTCCTACTGGCTAAGCGAAATAGGTACATTAACTGCCTCACTTGTAAAGAAAGAGGACAACTTCCACTTGAATTGCAATTCTACTGCTGGTTCCCAGAGAATAAATCCACCTCAAATTTGGAAAAACTTTCCAAGCTTTAAAATATCCATTCAAGTGGCTTGATTCTTCTGCTGCTGGCTGCCTGGATCCCGGAGTCCTGCCTTTTGTCTCTACGACCTTGTAACCTTCTGGCTCCTTCTCTTCCTGGTATTCTGTTCAGGCTGGCAAGACCTTTCCATAAGGCAAACCTAGGACCGGTCACGTCTTGAAACTCCCGGTACAGGGACACACAGGTCTAAATATGGCCTCATAGGGCTACCTTATCATTGTAATTTGGTCAGAATCTGAGTGTCTACTCACGGAGTTCTGAAAGGAAATATCTGCTTTTTTTCTCCTCCATTCCAGAGAATTAATCTGGGGGGGGGGTTCTGTGTGTCTGCCTTTTGCTCTGCAACTGAGGACTCGAGTTAGAACAGAGTCTGTGTCTGTCATGACAGGCTAGTTGTGGTTGCAGTGACCATCAATGCCCAAATCTCAGTGGCCTAAAATAATACATTTGTATCTCAGCCACACCACGCGTGTATCGAGGGTGGGCTCTGCTCCATGCTGTCCTCGCTCAAGGACACAAATAGGAGGCTCTGCTGTCTGGAACATCACTGAGGCAGAGGGAAGGGAACCAAAGCATGTTGCATGGTCCAGCTTTCCTTCAAAGACACAGGACATTCAGAGCCCAGAAAGGGAAGCCCTGGAAACCCTGGTGAGCTATTAATAGAAGTGCAGACACGCCGATGCTCACGTGACCCCACTGCATACCAATTTGGCCCCGCTGTCCATGCTAAGTTGGAAACTGATGGTGGTAGAAGTTGAGATCTCAGAGGTGTTGGGGGTCTTTCTTTTTTTCACCCACACCCCAGACACTGGTCATTGAGAATGACTGAGAGAAGACATGCTGCATCCCTGATGGGAAGCTAAGCTAGAGGAAAACGACACTGCCACACTTAAGTGTGCATTAGAAGCAACCTGGGAGTGTGTTAAAATGCAGATTCCCAGACTATAATTCTGGAAACTCTAATTCAGTATAAATTCAGAAAATTCGAATTCAGTAGGTCTGCAGAAAGTACTGATTGATGATCAGTACTCATGACCTTGTCTTATGATCAAGTAATCCTGATCATGATGGACTAATAGGGATGACCAACTATTCCCATTTGCCTGGGACTGTCTTTTCTTTAGCATTGAAAATCTGCATCCCAGAAAACCCCTCAATCTCCGGCAAACTGGGACAATTGGTCACCCTGTAACTAGGGCCCAACAAACTCCTATTTATCTTTGAAAGACACGTGGAAAGGCTCTTTCTTTCCAAAACCTTCCCAAAATATCCCAAGCAGAGGTAATCCCTCCCTCCATGGTAGTTATACTTATCAGGGTATAACTCCCTATTACCTAATCTTTATTCATGCATTGGACTCCCAAAGAAGAATGCAAAACCTAAGAAGTCAAATGCTACCCCCTGAGCTAGAAACCCAGGGCTCCTCTGTTTTGCTCCCTGGGCTGCAGGTTAGTTCCAGAACCTGGAGCTGTACCTGCTGCGGTTCTTCAGCTCTAGCAAATGCAGGGTCAAGATACAGGAAAACTGAGCAGGTTGCTGCAGTGGCCTTTACAACAGCCTTAGTATGTCGGTACTATTACTATCTCTATCTTACATACGCAGAAACTAAAGTTTGAAGAAGACACATGATGTGTCTGTAGTCACACAGTGAACAGGTAACAAAGCAAGGGCTTAAACCCACATCTTCTGATTCCAAAGCCTGTGCTCATTAAGCAATTAGCTATCCTGGTAGCTCTGACAGCTACAGGGTCAGATACAGCCAAAGCAGGGAAGCTGAAAACCTGCTCACCCTGCAGGTCCCTTCTTCAAGAAACTTTTCCTCCCCGGGTGGCCCTGCCAATGCAAGGAGTTGCTGCACAGCCTGACTTTCCAGCCCCCAGTGAATCATGCCCAAGAAAGCCAATTTCCGTTTACTGATCAAACAGGGGGAATATAAGAGTTACCTGGTCGTGAGAAGTTTTGCCCCATCTCTGGGTCTGTGTGTCCCTGGCGTACATGTTCATGACCACTCTCAAGGCCGTCTGGGAAGCTGTGCTCCCTCATCCTCCTGCACCAAGGCTCTCAGCTCTTCCCCACCGCCCATCCTGCTCCCACCCAAGCCCTCGCTTCAGCGCCTAACTTCCCACTGAGCTCTTCTAACCCCTTGCCGCTCAGAGTGTGGCCCAGCAACCTTGGCCTCACTGAAGAGCACGGTAGAAATGCAGGATCTACGTTCACAGCTGCAACCTTCTGTACCAGAATAGTCATTTAATAGATGATTTAGATGCACATTAAAGTTCATGAAGTGCTCGCTCAGCCCATAATACACATCCTTTGTTCCATCAGACACACATTACCAGGGCTGCTCTTCCTATGAAAAGCTGCTTTCACGTGAATCCAAGTCAACATATTACCTCTCCTAAGGACATTAGCCTTTTAGTAGCTTTATCCCCAGCTAAAGGAATTCCAGGTTGGTGGAAAGCCTACTCCACCTCCTGAAATCACACTACACTATCAGCTGCTGAACCATCTCTACAGAAAGCCGGCCCTGTTTTCCGGCCAGGGGAGTGTATGTCTTCTCCGTGCTGTGACTATACACCACTTTGGGGGACAACATAAGTATCTTCAGGTAGCCCAAGTACAAATTGATGTTTGTGCAGGTCTATCTGCTATAGGATAATACATTGAGCAAGAAATTTCAGTGTAGAACATGTTTTATTAAGCCCCAACTATCCTCCAAAGCAAGCAATAACTCTTTTTTTTTTTTACATAAATTTTTTTTATTTATTTCAGCATATTATGGGGGTACAGATGTTTCTGTTACATATGTTGCCCTTGCCCCCACCTCCCTCCCTAAGTCCGAGTTTCAAATATGTCCATCATTTGGGTGGTGCAC
>CAUYSK010071373.1:0-37378 GCA_963575035.1 Avahi laniger | reverse complement strand
AATTTCTTTCTATTTTTGGTAGAGACGGGGTCTCGCTCTTGCTCAGGCTGGTCTCGAACTCCTGAGCTCAAACAATCCGCCCGCCTCGGCCTCCCAGAGAGCTAGGATTACAGGCGTGAGCCACCGCGCCCGGCCTCACATTCTCTTTCAAGTCACACTTTCTCCTATTTCCCACTATTGCTGTCTTCTTTTAATACATACATGTATAGTTCTTGCACACTGCTTTTAATTCCCTGGAGAAAGCTAACTTTGTGATACCGCCACTGATAGAGCAGCATAACTATTTGCAATTGTGTTATTTGGCCTTAACTTACTGACTCTAATACTAATTGATTCTTTGCATTGAGGAAAAAGGGTTTTTTAAAAAAATATTATTGTACTCAGTAAGCCTCATTATTTAGTAGGGAGAAGAGCAGCTTCTCAGCCGGGATCTATGGAAGATTACCGTCTCTTAAAGCAAAGTCACATGGGTTCCAGTTGTTCCTGATCCATTCTGATTAAGGTTGACACTGGCCAGAACTGAGAGTCTAGACTTCAAAGGAGCAACAGAAACAAGTGCCCAACAATTTCCCTTGGCCTTTCACTGTGATTCAAGTGTAGGTTACACCCATCACAAGCTAAATCTTGATTTTACTTTGAATTGAAAAAGAACACAGTATCACCTATAACCGGGCATGAACATGCATGTGGACATACACACACAAACACGCACCCATACATATGTGCCTACATGCACACACACAGAGCTACTGGCCTGTAAAATTGTAAGTATTTTCTTTCACATCTCAGAAATGCATGACAATATGTTCCAACTGGAGATCTAATTCTATGCTATAATTCAATTACTTGAAAAACACATCTATCACAAGACAATATTTAAAAGATGAGTGGTAAACATGTACTTGGCTTAAGAAACTATGTTTATAAATAAAGCACTTTAGAAAGATCCCTAGGAACCTTAATTTTCTATGAAAGAAGTCAGTTCATTTATTTCACATTTCTTTTTAAGAAGAATGCCAGTTAGGGTATTTCAGAAGTCTGTACTAACAATGCTAATTTTATTATTCAACGTGTTTTCTCTAAATGAAAAATAAACTTTTCAATTTTATATATAGTAAGTTTAGCTAAAAGTTATACTTCACATATTCATATCACTAAAATTTCAAATCTTAGGTGAAATTCCCACAAACTAGAGAAATAAGAATAAAATTTCTGTCTTTAACTTATATATGCTTGCCATTTAAACACTGACTGTCTTTACCCACTCAAAAACAAATACATAAATAGACAATTTGTTTTCATATATTGGGTAATTTATTCTAATTTATTTGTTTCATAGGCAGTTAAATGCAAATTTCAGTTGGACGCCATACACTTCACAGTTCTCCGTATGGTAAGAGGGCTCGTTCTCCCCCATATGTGCAGTGTGTACTCCTTCCCGTGGCTCTTCCTGTCTGTGTCCGGCAGCCCCTGGATCCCCAATGCTCTCAGTAATAACATTTGAAATTTGTTTATTTGGCAGTGTGTTGTTTGATTTCCCAAATATCCTACTTATTTCTAATTTCATTCCATTGCGGTCAGAGAACACAGTATTATTTTAGTTCTTTTAAATTCATTGAGACTTGCTTTAAGATCCAACGTATGATTTATCCTTGAGAATGTTCCATGTAAAGTTGGGAAGATTGTGTGTTCTGTAGTCACTGGGGTGGGCTGCTCTGTAGATGCTTGTAAGGTCTAGTTGGCTATGGTGCTTTTGCAGTTTTTCTTTTCCTGGTTGATATTCTGTATAGTTATACCCATTATTGAAAGTTGGGCTTTGAAATCTTCCACTATTATTATTGAATTTCCTATTTCTCCCTTCAGTTCACTCAGTTTTTGCTTCATGTACTGTAGGGTTCTGTTGTTGCATGCAAATATGTTTAAAACTGTTAAATTTTGGTATATATTTCTGAGTATTTTATATTTACATGATTATTTCTTTTCATATCCATGTCTTATTATTGAGTATAGTTTAAATGTTTAAGACTAATTTATTTTAAATATTTTATAATAGATATCAAATTTTTTCATTTTAGAAAACATTCATTGCATAATGATGAAACTTTAAAATGTGTCTAGATTTGCTTCATGATATAGTATAATCAATATTTATATTCCATTTTTAAATTTAAAGGGATATAAAAATTTCCCATTATTGGATGATGAACTTTACATATTTCTACCAGAGGCTAAATAATGTTTGTTGGTAATGTAGTCCAGATCTCCTGTGCCTCGCTGAGTTTTTGTCTGATAAAACCTCAGGTACTGACATAAATGTGAGAAAATCTTCCAAATGGTGGAAATGATAAAGTTTCTTTGTAGCTATCTCAATATTTACATATCCTCCTAGTTGTGAAAATTTTGTTAGAATATATTTTCTTCAATTTATTTTCTTAAAGTCTGTTTTATCTGATATTAATGTAGTCATATCATCTTTGGATTAATTAATTTTTGGCTTGATTTGACTATTTTCATGCTTTTATTATATTGGAATTTTAAGATTCAAATCTTACAATTTTTATATTACAATGGAAACATTTTGCCAAAAAAATATTTAGCATAATTTCTGAGATATTTAGATTAAATTTCTATCATAGTATTTTGTGCCTTCTATTTTTTCTTATTTTTATGTCTTCTTTATGATTTCTCATCTCCAGCATACTTTTAGGACTACAACATTTTGTCCATGTTTCTTTTCTCTTTGTTACTTTGTTACCCTATGCTTCTATTCTTTTAGAAGCTACTTTATAAATTTTAATAATTTTAGCAGTATCTGTGCCCCTCTTCTGAAAAATACATGGACGTTATGATTACTAACTCCTGCTCTCTGCCACAGCTATATACTATTGATGTCTTGTGTGCTAGTCAGCTTTGTTTTTTTCTCATTACTTGAATAGTGCTATTGTTTTATAGTCAATATATATCAGATTTACCCACGTTTAATAGTTTAGCATTTCTTTTTTCTTTTTTCTTTCCTATATTTCCCATATAATATCATTTTCATTCTTCCTGGGGTATATCCTTGAAAATTTTCTTTAATGAGAATCTTTTGTAAATTAAGTTCATCAGTTTTTGTTAATTTGTGTACATTTTGATTCACATTAATTCATGAAACATAGTTTTTCTGTATATACTATTCAAGGTTGACAATTAGTGTTTCTCATTGCTTCACAGATACTGTTTCATTGACTTCTGGCATTCATTGCTGCTCTGAGAAGTCAGTTGCCATACTTATTGTCATTCTTTTGGTATGATGTCTTTAGATACGGGTTTTTGTCATTTTGTTTATTTGTGTGGGAGACTTTCTAAATTTGAGAATTGGAATCTCTTATCAGTTCTGCAAAATTATCATCCATTATTAATTTTCCCCTTTTCTATCCCTCCTCACTTTATGGAATCCTATTAGATGTATCTTAGATCCTTCCACCCAACCCCTATATCTGCTTACCCCTTTTTCATATCTCCATATTTCCATTCTTAGTCTCTCTGCACTGCATCCTGTAATAATCCTTTAGATACACCTTACAACTCACTAATTTTCCTTTTATGGCATTTGAAATCTGTTGTAGTTTTCTTTCTGTATTGCATTTTATATTTTACTTATGAAAATTTTTATTTCTAAAAGCTCTATTTGGTTCTTCTTCAAATTTTTCTGGCTTCATCCTTGTATACTTTTGATAAGTTCTCTATAATAATAAACATATTAAATATTTATATCTTTAAAATGCTAATTCTATTCTCTGCAAAAATTTTGATTCTAATTCTGCAATAAGTTACTTTCTTGACCTTTGTTCATCATGTCTTGTTTCCTCAAATGTTTTATGATTTCCACGTAAGCTAACTTCTTTGATGGATCATTTGTGGGAATTATTCTGGACCCAGATTAAGGGATCCTCGGAGGTTGTCAGACATATTAGAGATGGTTTGCTTCTGCAAGCCACCTAGACACACTGCAAACCTGAAATTTATTTGACTTAAGTTTTTGGCTAAAGTTATTTAGAACCATGTAGGTAGTATTTATCTCAGTCTCACATCCCTATGAGATTGAACTTGTTGTCAGGAATTGTCAAAGAAGGCTTTTTCCTCTCTCTCTTTTACTCTCTTTTACATAGTTAATATCAAAAAAGGAAAGTCATACAGTCTGGTTCCTGGAGCAGTCAGTGTATTTATTTCCTAGTTTACCTGAACAAATTGTCTTTCAGGGCTCTCCCTTATGAGCAAGGGTCTCTAATATCAGCTCTCTCACTTTGTCTTTTACTCCTCTCCTAAGAACCAACCAACTAGGCTACCAGAGACTTTATTTCTCTATTCCCAAACCTAAGGGAAGCGGGAAGATAAATTGAAAGTTCATTCACTATAATATCTACATTCAAATGGAGCTGTACATACAGTTGAGTCTCCCTTGACTACCCAAAACTGCTTTTCAGCATGGGTTCTCTGTGATGATGTGGTTATCTCTTTAATGGAATTTATTGCTTTCCACATTCCACATTTACCAGGTACTATTATCTAAGGGTGACTATTATTAACTCATTATTTGTGTGTCATCGTAAACTTGTTTAGCTTAATCTCAAAGCTATAGGGAGTAGTATTAGCTCCGTGAAAAGTCATCTAGAGAGGACAGTTGGAAACAGGATGATATGAGAAATAATTGTGTCTTCTTGCAGGGTTACTATTGCCATATTCCATACATACAGATAAACGAGATTTGAGTGTGGATTTTATATTTCCAAAGCGCTGCCTGTTATTATCACTATGTGATAAATGAATATGAAAGTCTATTTTTCATTATAACATCATTATCAATTTGGAATTATTATTAATTGTTGAGTAGAAAATATTATTCACAGGATAAAGGTTTTGTTTCTTATGTTTCTTTGTAAGTTAGATTTTTATAAGCCCAAACCAAGAATTAAAAAAATTCAGTTAAATCCCTACATAGACTATGTATCAGTTTGTTAAGGCTGATGTAACAAAATACTACAGATTGGATGGGCATGGTGGTTCACACCTGTAATCCTAGCACTTTGGGTGGCCAAGGTGGGAGGAACACTTGAGGCCAGACTGGGCAATAGAGCAAGACCCTGTCTCTACAAAAAATAGAAAAATTAGCCAGGTATGGCCAAGTATGCCCTGTAGTCCCAGCTACTCAGGAGGCTGAGGCAAGAGGATCGCTGAGCCCAAGAGTCTGAGATTTTGGTGAGCTATGATGATGCCACCGCACTCCAGCCTGGGCAACAGAGAGAGATCCTGTCTCCAAAAAAAAAAAAAAAAAAGCAAATAAACAAACAAACAAACAAACAAAAAACCAAAAAATATACCACAGATTGAGTGACTTAAAACAATAGAAATGTATTTTCTTACTGTTATAGAGGCTGGAAGCCCAAGATCTTTGTTCTAGCAGGTTTGGTGTCTCCTGAGGCCTTGCTCCTTGGCTGCAGACAGCCGCCTTCTGCTTGTCCTCACATGGCCTTTCTTCTGTGCTTCCACATCCCTGATGTCTTTTCCTCTTCTATAAGGACACCAGCCCTGTGGGATTAAGTTCTCAGACTTATGACCTCACCTAACCTTAATTACCTCTGTATAGGCCCTATTTTCAAATACAGTCACTTTGGGGTTTAGGGTTTTAGAATGGGGGCAAAATTCAGTTCATAATAACTATAAATAAATTAAAAATTTTTAAAAATTGGTATAAATTTTAAAGGGATGTGAAGACATTATAAAATTACTATCAGAAGTTTGAAGCTTTCCTACCTGAGGTGTTCTTTTTGCCTGGCAAACTCTTCCATATCTCTGCACAGTAGATGTGTGTATATTTATATATTCAGAGATGTTCAGTCATCTGAGTAGTACCTGCTGTGTCTTGTTTTCCATCAGAGATTAAGGACATTCCTTGCTCAGTGGGAACACAGAGTCAAAGAAAAGGAGTTTCCAAGAAGACATGGAATGACCCACAGGCAACGCTAAGCCTGCCTTTGAGCCTGACAAGGAGCGAGAGATGCTGATTCGAGAGTGTGTGGGAGTGAGGATAGTGAATCATCTTTTACTGATATAACCTATAACTTGTGTTTACAAATCAAAGTAGTTCTGAAACAAGGGGAAAGGTCTGTTTTTGTTGCTTTTTCAAAAGGTACAAGCAGGAGAAAATCAATTTTATAGTGGACTTGGCGATCAGGTAAATGTTTAATAAATGATTAAGATCGTATGTTTTAAGCATGGTGCCATTGGTTTTATTTGTTAAAAAATTAGACAAGGCTATAAGGACTTTTGAAATCCACTTGGGTCATCAACAATAATGAATGTAATTACAATGTCTGAAACACTCTAGGAAAAAAATGAAAACCGCCACAAGCTGAAGGAGTGCAAGAGCAGAGATGCTATCGAACACCCAAGCCAGCCAGCATCTGGCCAGTGCAATTGTGTCTGTTGACTGCATCTGCAGCCTGCAGAATCCAGCCGGGCACACATGCTGCTAAAAACCTAACCTCGACCTTCAAGTGGATATATACTTTGTGGTCTCACTCTGGTCCTCGTTTGTTATTGTCACAAAACCACTGTGCAGTTCAGCATAATTCATTATAGCTGGTGTTTTCCTGTCAGAAAAGGGTGGGAAAAAGAATAACAAGAGTTATGAGATGCAGTAACATTTTGATTATATATAATGTTGATTTGGTGTCCACGGAAAATATTTGGAGTTATATTGGCCCTTAAATTTATGTCTTACCTTCTCTGCTTGGCTTCAGGAAATATCCAACATTTAAAACAACACAAGAAATTAGTTCTTTCATGATCCTGCACATTTTCTTCTGTGTTCAGCAGTGGAAATGATGAAAATAATAGAGACATCTTAAAGAGAGAATGGATCACAATTACAGAGACAAATCCATGAAGGCTTTTTATGTCAAGATCCATTTGGAAACACATATTTTCTTAGTGTCATAGTTTGGAAAGGCTAATTACCTTGCATTTATGAACTGGAAACAGCAGAAGTCATGGAACCACTTGAAAGCAGAAAAAAATACATAAGCTTCAATTGATTTTATGATTGCAGGATTCTTCTGGAATGGGAATGTTGAAGAACTCGGGCTCCTGGAAGTCACACTCTATTTAGTGTTGTTTAGTGGGTTAGATCCTTCCTGTTACCCAGGTGAACATAGGATCCTAGAATTTCTGAGTTGCAATTTCTCACTGTTTATAGTTCTATAAACACTTGAAATTTTACAGCAAATTACCTCTCAGTGAGATAAATGGAACCTATCTGTCCTGAAAGGGTTAATCAAACTCCACAATAGCAAGAATTTTTTCCATGTGTGTGCAGGATTATACCTCATACCACAATAATATTAATATTCATTACTACTGAAAGGTCTAGTCTGGCTGGACCGCCTCAGAATGTCATAATTGTGAATACAATGCATAAATGCACGGCAAGGTCCCAGAGACTTACACATCCGTTTTGCTTTAAGAAAATCTGACCTGAAAATTTATTTAAGCTCTATTAGGTTAAACAAGAATTCTAAGCAACTGTTCTAAGAGCATTCTTTGAACTGTGTTTGAACACAGTTGTGAGATGCCTTCCAGAAGTCAGAAACCCAGCAATGTCTTTCGAGTACAGCTTCAAGCCACGTTTCTTCTGGATCTTTCTCTATTATTCTTAGCAAGTTACATATAGACCTTAACTGTTGAACATGAAGGGGATCAAAATATGCCACCCCCAAATATGCCCCTTAGGCATAAGGATTATTTTGACCTAAAGGCAATTGAGAATCAACGCATACAGATAGAGGTCTCTGTCTTCCCCTTTTCTGCCTAAAAGCAAGATGCCCACTCCCTACCCCTCCTATCAGGAAGAGAAGAGTAATTTTTTTTAAAGTCTTTTAGAGACAGGGTCTCACTCTGTCACCCAGGCTGGAGTGCAGTAGTGCATTCATAATGCACTGTAACTTCAAACTCCTGGGCTCAAGCAATCCTCTTTACCAGTCTCCAGAGTAGCTAGGACTACTAGCATGTGCCACTGCACCCAACTAATCTTATTTTTTGTAAGGACAGGATTTTGCTATGTTGTCCAGGCTGGCCACAAGCTATCTTTCCACCTAGGCCACCCAAAATGCTGGGATTATGGGCATGAGCCTCCACGCCTGGCCAAGAAGAGCAATTCTTATCCTCAGAGATGAAGAGTTGCTATGGAAATGAATTTTGCATAAACAGACCTTACTAAAATAAAACTTATCTTCCATTAGTTCCCCCATGTTTCCTAATGACTTCCCCACAGTTTCTTGTCCCTTGAAGCTCAAACCTCCTTTGTTAAAATAGCATATACAATCCCGGATAGTTTATACGACCCCAATTTAGCTGCTTTTTTGAGTTTCACTTCTTTTCTGTGAATACTCTTGCACATAGATACTGATCAAAAGTGTACATCTTTTCTCCTGTGAATCTATCTTTTGCTAGTTTAATTCACAGGCCCTCAGACACTGAACCTAAGAGAGTATAGAGAAAAATGTTTTTCCTCCCAGATAAACAACAGCCTCTGGTAAATTAGAGTATAGGGAGGCTCTTGAAAGGATGTAGGCCTAGTCTGAAAATTTCAACGACACCATCGGAGTTCTCCTTTGCACATAAATTTTCAAGAAGACAGGAAAAACAACAAATATTTTTTATGTGTCCACTTCTTATCAATCATTTTGTTTCTATATGTACTAGAGTCTTCAAAGTAGATCTTGTTGTTCCTAATTTATGAATGAGGTAATTGGAGATTAGAGAGTTTAGGTAACTTGCCCAAGGACACACAGTTCTCTCTTTCTACTTAACTAGTGATCTTTCTAGTGCATGCCCTTCCTCCTCATTGCAAGCACCTTAAATGAGCACCCACTCTGTCTGTGAGTCCAGCATAGGCTGGCTGAGCTGACTTAGGATTCATAGCTATGCCCCCACTTTGGACTAGTTTATGTACCTTGAACAGGTGACTTGGGTGAGTTGCCATTTAATGTTGGGCTTTTCCACATGGTGACATACAAATGTTGGCTTAAGTTATATTATTAAAGCTAAAATAATCCCAAATCAAATTTCTTTAGAGTTTTTTCTTGGTTTGCATTTTGGCAGTATGGAGCTTTTAAAGCACTCCCCCCCCGTCCCCCATAAATCTTCACCCTGTCTTCATTTAAGAAGCTGAATATCTTGTACTGTGAATTTATACATCTTTTCACTCTGTGATTCCATAACTTTCTAGTGAATAATGAATTAAACTTGTCCAGGTTCCTTACGATTGCCAGATGAAACTAGCAATGCTGCTTTCATGTTCATTTTTCCTCTGATTTTGAAAGGATATCCTATCTTCAACTCTCCTCCCCAGGAAAAATTTCTGGTTGGTAAAACTTAAAAAAAAAGAACACTCTTAAAAATTCAGAATCTGTCATACTGCTTTGTCACAGCCACCAAACAACACCTTCTGCCTGCCTATTAACTTTCTGTCAGGGAAAAAATGTTTCACGCATTCAATTCTTTTTTGAATTATTTTTCCTCAGAATAACGCTGCTTTAAATTAGCTGAAGACATGAGGACATATGAATCTTAGGTGCACTTCTGTGCAAATCAGTCTCGGTTCTGGCATTTCACCATGGAGCACACGCTTCTATCTTACGGGAACACACTTCTTAAAGAAGACATGATAGAAAGCCTCAGTTACTTGAGTTTTATTCACATAGCAAAAATATATTTTGGCCTACAAAATAATTTTTTATAGTTCTTCTGAAGGGCAGTAATCTTTGTTAATTTAGGTGTATCTCAGTGGGACATTAGATTTAACGAATTTCGAAGAAAGAACAATCAATTTCAAGCAAATAATATTGGCATTTAAATATTTCATACTCTTTCATCCTGGCAGGTGGAAGAGGCTGGGGATGGACTGAGACATAGGCAAAGGCCAAGCTCTCAGAGACAGGTGCTGACAGACAGCCCTGGCCAATAGTGGAGGCTCGATGGCCTTGGGTTTTGCAGTATGGGGCTCATTCATCCCTGAGGCTCCCCCAAATCCAATATTGGAATATCCTGATGGATGAGCAAAACAAGGGATAAAGATATCAGAATAAATATTCTCAAAAGTAGGGTTAGTTGGCAAAGCATCTGGCTAACAAGAGAAAAATGCCTGTGTTCAGGGCCTACCACCATGAATGAGGAAGCATGTTGTGTGTGTATATGTACTGTGTATGTGGGTGTGTATCGTGTGTCTGTGTGGGTGTGATTGGGTGTGTTTGTGTGTAGGCACAGCTATATCCTAAATAAGATAAGCAAAGATACAAATAAAAACCTAAAGTAAGAAAGAAAAACGAAAACATTGAAGACTTAATCCAGCAACCCAACAGATTATCCAAGGAAAATGGTTTGATTTAAACTTTACCTAACAAGAGACATGAGGTTATTGAAGCTCTTCTTGCCCAAAGCCCAGGTGGGTGTGAGGATTGGGAAGGGGTTAACCTTCTAAGAAGAGTGGGGCCAACGGTGGGAGCAGCCTTGGAAAGAAATGGGGCTGGATTATCCTTTGGAGGCACAGCCAGATGACACCCTGATAGTCCACACATTCCTGCATCTCACTTTCTTTGATGGTAAAATGTGGGAATGTAATTTTCTCTAAGAATTCTTATGTTCTAAACTTTTGGTCCAATGATTCTGAGGTAGAACATCTTTAACATTATTTTGTGGGCATTGGGAAATTTTGATTTGCTACGCAAATAACAGTTAGAACATCCTACAGTAGAAAAGCATATTTAATTGAAGTACTATTGCAGTGGAATCTGGTGACTGCCAGAAATAAACAATAATTAACTGAGGGATTAAGAGTAATACAGGACTTAAAAGGAGTGGTATGTACATGATATTTCCTCCCCCCTTTATAAAGCTAACTAGATCTCAGTTGTGATTAACTAATCTAATAAAAAAGAAGAAATTCATATCTTTTTTTTGCCAAATTGTAGTGGGTCCACAGCATGAAAAATTTGGCAAAGTAGTGTTAGGTTAAGAAATTTACTACAAATAGCCTCATTAATTATTTCATCCATCCTAGTTCACGAATTGTTAGAAGCTTTTTATTATTTTCCTCTTAGTTGTGCTGTGGATTATCATGTTTATTTCCAGGCTTGATTTCTTCCTAAGAGTGGTAGATTTGCCACCTGTTTCACTTGGGTAATATTATTAAAATAACTTACGTTTTTAATCTCTGTGTTAACATAGGTCTAAAGGCTATTTAACAAGCATGCATTTGTAAGTGTAATAAGCAATAAAATTTAACAGATGGAAGGCTTTTATGATTCAGATAGCTCAATTGGTTGTATTTTTCCATATGCCCATGCACACATTTTGAGCAGAGTATGAAGACAAATGTTTTCCTTATACCAGTTCCTTTAACCATAATTGTTTCTTTTTTCTGCCTTGAAGTTTCGACTTCTGTTTCTAGCAGGATTCTCCATTAAACTCATCACATCTTGTTAAGACACATGCAGGATTAGTATGAGGCAGAAGCAACCCTGTCGTATCATGGGTGAAGGAGGTAGAAGTTCTTTCCAGTTCACTTCTCTACCACTGTTTTATCTTAGCCAGTTTGGTTTTACTTTCTTTTGATCAGCTCAGTACATGGGATGCTGTTTAGTGTTTGCTTGGTATCTCTTCAATTCTCTAAATATGGGCAAAGGAAAAAAAAAGACCATGAAATGGGATGAGCTAATCATTTTCCCTTGAAATGCTAAATCTTACCAAGGCAGGTAATTCTTTTAAAAAGAACAATTTTAAATCACTTCTCAGACCATTTCTGTCTTCTTGAATTTTTTTCTTTATCCGTTTAAATACATGCTTCCTAACTAAAAAAGGTCTTTAATGATAGTTTAAACAAACAAAGGAGACAGAAGGGTCCAGGGTGCTATTAAATTAGATGCTATTGTAACTGATGTAGAATTTGTTCAATTATTATTCGCTATAACAGTACTGACTAAAGAGTGTTGTGGGAACCACAAGATGCTCTTAGGATTCATCCATACTCAGTGATCAAGTTGTTTTGAGGATGGCTCTCAATTTTAGTTCCGTTTAGAGATGCATGCTGTACTTGAGCATGTATGAGGTTCTATAAAGTCCTGCACTAAAGAAAGCCACTTCATCCCACTGTCTTCAACATATTGACCCTCTCTTTGTGTAATTTCTTTTTTTTTTATTTCAATATATTTAGGGGTACAAGTGTTTTTTGTTAGATGGATGAATTATGTAATGCTGAAGTCAGGGCTTTCACTGTAACCATCACCTGAATAGTGTACATTTGTACCTGATAGGAAGCTTTTTATCCCTCACCCTTTCCCACACCACCCCTTCTTAGTTTGCAGGGTCCATTATGCCACTTTATGACTATATATGCCCCTCACTCAGCCCCACTGGTAAGTGAGAAATTGTTGCATTTGTTTTTCCATTCCTGAGATATTTTGCTTAGAGTAGTGCTTAGGATCTCCAATTACATTCAAGTTGCTGCAAAAGACATTATTTCATTCCTTTTTTATGACTGAGTAGTACTCCATGTTGTATATATACCAAATTTTCCTCATCCACTCATCAGTTGACAGGCACGTAGGTTGATTCGATATCTTTGTGAATTTTGCTGTGTTAAACAATCAAGTGCAGGTGTCTTTTTTTGTAAAATGACTTCTTTTACTTTGGGTAGATACCCAGTACTGGAATTGCTAGATTGAATGTTAGGTCTTCTTTTAGATCTTGAAGGAATCTCCATACTGTTTTCCATAAAGGTTGTACTAGATTACATTTTCACCAACAATGTAAAAGCATTCCTTTTTCACCACATTCACACCAACATTTATTGTTTTTTGTCTTTTTAATAATGGCCATTCTGAGAAGGGAAAGTGGTATCTCATTGTGGTTTCAATTTGCGTTTCCCTGATGATTAGTGATGTTGAACATATTTTCATGTGTTTATTGGCCATTTGTCTATCTTCTTTTGAAAAAAAAATCTATTTATGTCTTTTGTCCAATTTTGGTGGGGTTAGGGCTATTTGCAAGCTTTTTTTTTTTCTGATTTGTTTGAATTCTTCATAGATTCTGGATATTAGTCCTTTATTAAATGTACAGTTTGCAAATATTTTCTCTCATTCTGTAGGTGGTCTATTCGCTCTGTTGATTATTTCCTTTGCTGCGAAGAAACTTTTTAGTTTAATTAAGTTCCATTTATTTATTTTTATTATTGCTATATTTGCTTGTGGGGCCTTAGTCATAAATTCTTTGCCTAGGACAATGTCCAGAAGAGTTTTTCTTAAGTTTTTTCCTAGAATTTTTATGGTGTCAGGTTTTATGTTTAAGTCTTTGATCCATCCTGAGTTAATTTTTGTATATGGTGAGAGATAGAGGTCCAATTTCATTTTTTTGCCTGTGGCTGTTTAATTTTTCCAGGAGCATTTATTGAATAGTGTCTTTTCCACAGTGTTTTTGCCTGTTTTGTAAAAGATCAGTTGGTTGTAGCTATATGGTTTTATTTCTGGGTTCTCTATTCCGTTCCATTGGTCTATGTTTCTACTTTTATAGCTGTACCATGTTGTTTTGATTATTACAGCCTTGTGGTATAATTTGAAGTCAGGTAATATGAAACTTCCACATTTATTCTTATTGCTTAGGATTGTTTTGGGTATTTCGGTTTTTTTTTTTTTTTTTGCTGTTGTTGTTCATTTGGTGCCATGTGAAGCTTAGAATTGTTTTTTCTAGGTCTGTGAAAAATGACATTAGTATTTTGATGGGAATTGTTTAAATTTGTAAGTCACTTTGGGCAGTATGTACATTTTAGCAATGTTAATTCTTCCAATCCTTCAGCAGAATGTTTTTCCCTTTGTTTGTGTCGACGATTTCTTTCATCAGTGTTTTACAGTTCTACTTGTAGATATCTTTCACCTCCTTGGTTAAGTATATTCCTAGGTATTTTATTTTTCTTGCATCTATTGTAAATGACATTGAGTTCTTGATTTAACTCTAAGTTTGACTCCTATTAGTGTATAGAAATGTTACTGATTTGTACATATCAGTTTTGTTACCTGAGACTTTACTGATTTATTCAATAATTCTACAAATCTTTTGCTGATGCCTTTAGGGTTTTCTAGATATAAGATCATACCACTGGCAAACATGGATATTTTTACCTCCTCTTTTCCAATTTGGGTGCCCTTTATTTCTTTCTCTTGTCTGATTGCTCCAGCTAGGACTTCCAGTACTGTGTTAAATAGAAGTGGTGACAGTGGGCATCCTTGTCTTGTTTCAGTTCTCTGGGGGAATATTTTCAACTTTTTCCCATTCAGTGTGATGTTGACTGTGGATTTGTCATATATGGCTTTTATTATTTTGAGGTATGTTTCTTCTATGCTTAATTTTTAAGGGTTTTTATCACAAAGGATGCTGGATTTTATCAAATGTTTTTTCTGTCTCTATTGAGGTGATCATGTGGTTTTTAATGAATTATAACTGTGTGGTGGATGATTTGATTTGTGTATGTTGAAACATCCTTGAATCCCTGGAATGAAATCCACTTGATTGTGATAGATCATCTTTTTGATGGGGTGTTGGAGTTGTTTTGCTAATATTTTGTTTAGGACTTCTGTATCTATGTCAATGAGGGATATTGGTCTGTAGTTTCTTTGTCATTGTTGCTCTTGTATCTTTTCCTGGACTTGGTATCAGGGTGATATTGGCTTTATAGAATGAGTTAGGGAGGATTCCCTCCTTCTCAATGTTATGGACAGTTTAAGTAGATTAGGTTCCAATTCTTCTTTGAGTTGGTCTGGTCCTTGGCTTCTTTTAGTTGGGAGTTTTTTTATTACTATTTCAATCTTGGTACTCATTATTGTTCTGTCCGGGACTTTTATTTCTTCCTGATTCGAGCTTGGGAGTTGGTGTGTTTCCATAAATTTATCCATTTCTTCTAGATTTTCTAGTTCGTATGTGTAGATGTTTTCGTTGTAGTCTTGAATGATATGTTGTGTTTCTGTGGTATCAGTTGTAATGTCTCCTTTTTCATTTCTGGTTGAGCTTATTTGAATCCTATCTCTTTTATTTGTGGTTAATCTAGCTAGTGGTTTATTAATTTTGTTTATCTTGTCAAAGAACCTATTTTTTGTTTCATTGATCCTTTGTTTTGTTTTGGTTTTGGTTTCCATTTCATTTAGTTCTGCTTTAATCTTTGCTATTTCTTGTCTTCTGCTAGCTTTGGGTTTGGTTTGTTGTTTTCCTAGTTCCTTGAGGTGTGACATTAGATTGTTTACTTGTGAACTTTCTGTCATTTTGGTATAGCCACTTAAAACTACCAACTTTTTCTTAACACTGTCTTATTCTGTACCCCAGAGATTTGGAAGCTTGTATCACCTTTGCCATTCAATTTGAAAAATTTCTTGATTTCCATTTTGATTTTGTCATTAACCTAGGGATCATTCAGGAGCATGTTGTTTAATTTTCATGTATTTGTGTAGTTTTGAGAGTTCCTCTTGAAATTGATTTTTACTTTTATTCCACTGTGGTCTGAGAAGATGCATGGTATAATTTCAATTTTTCTAAGTTTTCTGAGACTTGTTTTTGGAGTCTAACATATGATCTATCTCAGAGAGTGCCCCATGTACTGATGAGAAGAATGTGTTTTCTGCAGTTTTGGGCTAGAATGTTCTATAAATGACCATTAGGAGAATTTTTGTAGAGTCTCATTTAAGTCCAGGGTTTCTTTGTTAATTTTGTGCCTCAATGATCTGTCTAGTTCTGTCAGGGAAGTGTTGAAGTCTCTGGCTATTATGATGTCACTGTTTATTTCTTTCCTTACATCTAGCAGAATTTATTTTATGAATCTGGGAGCTCCTGTGTTAGGTGCAGATATATTTAGGATTGTTATATCTTCTTGTTGAACTCATCACTTTATCATTACATATTGACCTTCTTTGTCTTTTTTTACTATTGCTGATTTAAACTCTATTTAATCTGATGTGAAGAAATAGCTACTCCTGTTCATTATTGGTTTCCAATTACATGGAATATTTTTCTGCTCCTTTACCTTGAGTCTATGAGAATCTTTGTGAATTAAATGGGTTTCTTGGAGACAGCATGTATTTGGTTTGTTCTTTTTCTTTTATTTATTTTGCAAATGCATATCTTTTACATGGGACATTAATACTGTTTACATTCAATGTTAGTTTTGATATATGAGATATTGTTCTGGTCATGATGTTGATTGTTACCTAGTTGTTTTGTTTTCTCTCTTGTGTTACTATTTTATAAGAACCATGAGTTTTAACTTTGGGGTGTTTTTACACTAGTAGGTATTGATTGTTCTCTTCCAAGTATAGAGGGATCTGAAGCATTTCTTGTAGAGTAGGAGGTAGGTCCAGTGGTGAAAAATTCTCTTAACATTTGCTTGTCTATGAAAGACATTCTGTTTAAGAAGACTAAAAATGGGACCCCAGTCCCTTTTGGCTTGTTTCTGCTGAGAGGTCTACTGTTACTCTCATGGATTTTCCTTTGTAAGTTATTTGAAGATTTTATCTCACAGCTTCTTGAATTTTCTCCTTTGCTTTGACTTTGGCCATATTAAAGACTATATGTCTTGGTGATGTCCTATTTGCCTTAAAGGCAAATAGGATAGGTATTTGCTTATCTTCTTATATTTGGATATTTAAATCTTTAACAATACCAGTTAAGTTTTCCTGCCTTATTTCTCTAAATAGGTTTTTCTTCTTCTCCCTTAGGGACATCTATGATTTCTATATTTGTTCACTTTACGTAATCTCATATTTTTCAGAAAGTTTGTTCATTTTTCTTGATTTATTTTCCTACATTTTTGACTGACTTGGGTTAATTTGAAAGCCTTGTCTTTGAGCTCTGAAATTTCTTCCTCTGCTTGGTATAGTCTGTTGTTAAAACTTTCCACTGTATTTTGAAATTCCCTAAATGACTCTTTCATTTCCAGAAATTATTTTATATTTTTTCTTATATTATCTATCTCTTTTGTGAATTTTTCAGTTGTGTTCTGAATTGGTTTGTTTGCTTCTTTGTGTTGGTTTTCAACTTTCTCATCAATTCCATTGATTTTACTTGCGATCCATACTCTGAATTCCATATCTGACATTTCAACAGTTTTCTTTGATTGGAGTCCATTGCTAGAGAGCTAGTGTGATCCTTTGTGGTTAAAACAGCCTGTTTTATCATGTTGCGTGCGTTCTTATGTTGGTTCCTTCTTATCTTGTACCTCTTCTCTCAGCTCAAAACAGACAGCTTTGTGGTACAACTATTCTCCTCTGTTGCTCAGTGAAGAGAAGGAAAGGTCCCTGGCTGCTGTGCTTGAGCCCATTCCGGAAGATTTACCAGGTAAGAGCAGAGCAGAGCAGATAACCGTCATCCTTTAACACTGCTGCTCTCTTGCATCTCCCCATTCTTCTGTGGATGTCATGGCTGGGTGGGGCACAGTGGGTGCACGGTGAGTGGTTGGCCCTCAGCAGTGTGGCTTTTCACCTTGCCCAGGTCCATTGGTAGCAGTGATAACCAGGTAGCAGTGGCAGGTACCAAGGGCCACAAGGATGTGCTCTGCCTGGGTCCTGCAGCAACTGTGGCTTGGCAGGGCCACCTGCACAGCAACAGTGGGCACTGGGACTGTGGATCCCTGCTCTTTCCAGGTTCCCAGGGAGTGGTGGGGGCATGCAACATCCACACATGATGTGTACAAGAGCACCCAGCCTCCTCTCTCCCTCCCTGGTCATGCAGGAGTGATGAGAAGGTGGCAACAATGGCTTTGACTCCTGCATAGATGTCATGCTCTGGGGCTGGGACCTTAAAGTGGCACTAGGTACAGCACCCAGGGTTCAGAAGCCAGTGGACCCTGCTGTGCCTTCTCTCCAGAGCTGTGCTGCTGCAATGTCTCTAGTCAGCTCCCTGTATCAGACTGGAGGTCTGCTGTGGTGGAGGGGATTTTCCTCAGCTCCAATTGCAATGTCCATGGGGGAAGTGTGGAGCCTCTATGTCTTCCCCACATGTAGATACCTTCCACAGTACTTCTTATCTTGCCAAGTGAGCCCCCAACCTCCCTCTCCTTCACTTTGGGCACCTCCCATCACCTCTCTTTTGATTTCCAATGCTCTCTCCTAGACAATTGATCCAAAAGTAAATGTCTATCATACTTGCCACTTTCAATCCTCTCTGTGAGAGCGGTGTGTGCAACTGCTTCTCTTCTGCCATCTTGGCCCCTCCCTCTTCTCTGTGTAATCTCTGTTGATATTTGATCCTGTCTTTATTTAAAACCTATTAATATCCTGAAGAGTTATTTTATCATGGAACATATTCTGAAAATATTGTTCTGGTGAACAGCTAGTATATCTCAAAGTCTGTAAGTTTAGTATTTTTTAGAGTTAATTGCAGGAAAAAATATTTACAAGTTTAAATATTTTTGAGAGTTCACGCGGGAGGAAAAGAGTATAAACCATCATTTTGATGTTTACATCTTTCTTGTTTCTTGAGTTTTGGTTATTGTTTTGCTTTAGTTGTTTTAAATTAGAAGAATGAGAGAAGAAAATAAGGAAATGTGATTGGTACTACCTAAAGGCTTGGCCAGAGGTAGCTGGGCCAGGACAGGGGCATGGACAGTGAGAAATGCTGCTTTGGCTGATAGTGACTCTACTCAGGGATAGGATAGCAGGTCAGCCAAGAGGCAGTGCCCACTTGTTATATGACCCCAGACAGGGCAGGGGAAGCCAGATCATGTGGGAAAAATATTCTCTTTTCCCAAGTTGTGTTGTCTTATACAGTAGGCACTCCCACAAACACTTCTGTGTTTTGAGAAAGTATTGACAAAGAAGCTCCTGCCTATTCCCCAAGGGACCCTATCCTATGTGAAAGGGATCCTATCCTATAGAACCAATGTGAAAGCCTCTGCCTGAAGTTGCACTATGTGGGGCCCTGTGACTCCGCCTCCCTCTTATTCTTCCTTTGGAAGAAAGAGTAATTTATGGAATTGAGGGGACACCAATGGTCTGATCTCCACTGCTGGGTGGAGTTGGTGTGTTAAAGGTCATTCCCACGGCACAGCATGGCCTCCCTCTTTGATGCTTTCTAATAGGTACCCAGGTTTTTGTCTCTTCTATCCAGTGAGCCACTGGGGTGGACCTTGTCCCTCTTTGTGGGCTATGGAGGTGGCAGTGGTGAGAATCCAGTTGTTGTCTTACTGTTTTGCTGTTACTTGGAGAGCCAGCTCATTTATGGGAAGGAGAGTAAGTGCATTGAGAAACAACATGCAGTCAACTGCTCTCCAAATAGAAATGTCAATAAAACGCCAGACCTGAGATCAACAAAACCAAGTTACCCAGTAAAGTATCGCTTCCTTATTTATATCTTTGAAAACTCAACTCCATGTGATAAACCTGTCTCACAAGCCTTGCTCCATTCAGTGCCCAGCGTTATCAATGAAGATCCTATTCCAAGATGCCCAAATCAAATCGATGGCTCATTCCGAAATGCCTTCCCATTTGATCACATGATGCCCTCCCTGCTTAAGGAATGATATCCCTGGTTACTGAAACAGAAGAGTCTACTTTTGAGTTCAAAGCCACTTCTCTCACTTCTAAAATTATACAGCAACTCTCATGTCAACAGCAAACTTCAAACCCGGAAGGGATCAATTCTAAGTGGTCTGAGATGAGGCAATGTTTGTAAACAATGAGAGATAAATACTACACAATCTTTTTCCATATTGAGGACATATATCTGGAGAGAGGAATATTTCGGAGACAATATTCACATCATTGATTGATACATTCAACAACTATTCACTGAGCACCTACTGCATACGAGGCACTGTAATACATTGGATTACAGTAGTGAGTGAAGCGTGCAAGATTCCTGACCCAAAATTATTATGGTATGGATACATAAAAATAAATAATAAGTGAATAAATGTATATTGCTTCAGGAGTTGATGGGAAATGATTGGAATATGCAGCCTATAAGTGTTGTGTGGAGGGAGAGAGGGAGAGACAGGGGCAGAGAGGGAAAATTAAGAAGTCGGACATAAAAGGATGCTTGCTTGATTTCATGGACATAAATTTCACCATGAGCAAAGCTGATTGTGGTACCAGCAGTCCAGGTGGTGTCTACCTTCGGAGATGAGGCATGTGGCTATGACTAGACAGGTTCTGAGGGATTTGGCAATGCTCTATTTCTTGGCCTGACTGTTGGTTATGTGGGTGATTTCTTCATGATTATCCATCAAGTTGCTTGATTACGATTTGCATATTTTTCTGTATGTGTGTTCTTTTTCAAAATAATGTTTATTTGAAACAAAACAAAACAAAACAAAAAACTCTTACAGTGTGGATTCTGTTTGTCTGGAGGCTAAAACTCTAGACCCTTGATGAGATGTCTAGTGGTACTGACCTACATTCTTTTGGTTTAAGTAAAACATATAAAAATAAATTTTAAAAAACTCCAATTAAATAACATTCTATGAGCTTAAGCAGAAAAAGGAATTTGTTGAAAGTATCGTGATTATCAGTCTCGGTTCACAATGTCATATATGCTAGAAATACTATTTCTCCTTCCAAATTCCTTTTCTTTTCTATTTTGGCCCCCATTCTGCTATAGTTATCAAAAATGAATCTCAACCCTTCAGCACTTCCCTTCTACTTGGGCTTGCAAGTTAGATCTAAGGGGAGAGGATCGCATCGGCCTGCAGTGCGGCTTTGCCCTCAGAGTCCTCTGCGGAGATGCCCACGGCTGTCACTGACCCACCGTGTCTGCGAGACTCCTCGAAGTCTGGGAACTGTCTCCTCCCTCTGTTCTCAGGCCTTGCTTGGCTGCACTGCAATGCTTTCTTCTCCTCCTATGACATATTGAGGCAGCAGGAACTCAGTGCAACCCAAGTGTTTTCCTGTCTAATTACCCACACGGTCCCTTTTCTAGTCTTACAACCCTTCCAGGGATAGAGGAAACAATTTCTCTGTTTCCAGATCCCACAAACCAAATCAGAAGTTTCATTACACCAATGCAGGATCAGTTTTGAGTGCTGGGGGTGGGTGGTGGTGGTAAGGGGTGTGTGTGTGCATGTGTGTGAGAATGTGTGCTTGTCTGTGAGTGTATGTGCATGCACATCTGTGTGTCCACATGTGTGCATGTGTGACTGCGTTCAGGTGTGTGAGTGTGTGTGGGCAAGTGTGTGCATGCATTTGTGTGTATGTGTGAGAGAGAATGTGTGCATGGCAGTAAAAACCATCAGCATCTAAGCTCTCATTGATTTCCGTGTGATCCTTCTCTATCCCTAGACAGACCATCTTTATCAAGCCTGAGGGAAGATTAGACTCCCAAACATATTTTATATGTTCTGAATTATTTTGATTTCCTCCTCCTAAAATTTGTAAGCTTGAAATGTAGAAAGAGACTAGCTAACTTTCGGTAGTGGCTGGTCAGTTGTTTGGGGTGAATAATATCAGGAGGGGAAAGAGGAAAGAGGGGGTGAGGAAACAACTGTGTTTAACTCAAAATCCGTCTCCTGCTCAGCAAGCTCTGAGAGTCTCATGGGACTGCAAGGATTAGAGGAGAGGGGCCCTTCCACCAGAGCCCTGCCCTGTAGGGGTCCTTCTCCAGCAACTCCTGATTTTGTGTCTCTCCATCTCAATTTCAAATATACAGGAAAATGCACCAGCTGCAGGCCAGTGTCCTCCCTGGACCAGTCCTTCTGAGCAGGGGACCAGGTCAAGGTCTAGGCCTGTGTGCATGGGAGGTCCCCAGTGAGGGGTGATTTGGGGGTGCGGTAGCCCCCAGGTGGCTGCTACTCAGTGCTCTTCAGGCTGCTTCTCAGTTGCCCTCCTGTCTTGTACCTGGCCCCTGACTCTCACACTCTCAGAGAATGTGCACAGGTATTTTCATTGTAATAGCTGCCAGTTACAATCACCTGAGCTAAGAAACCAAGACAGAAGTTGACATTTTATCCTTTCTTGGCTAACCCATTATTATCAAGTTTCTCACAGTGAAGAAACGAGGCAAAATGCTCCAGGTGTGAACACTCGCTATTAGCAAAAATAATTACAACGGAATAATAACTTTAACTCATACAATGGTTTATAGTTGACAAAGTACACTTTCCTTTGCATCACCTCAGTCTCATGGCAGGTTGGTGGACTGGTTTCCTAACAAGCGATTCCTCTCTTTTCCCTTCCTCCCAGGTCGATGTTCCATTCAGGTGTGGCCTCGGTGAGCTGGGCCCCAGGGTGTGACTCCTGCCCATCGAAAGCCATCATGCCGTTGCCTCACCCTTGGCCACGGGTTGACTTAGGGCTGTGGGTGAAGACCCCCTGTTCCAGCCAATGAGACATAAGAGACACATTTGGGAAATATTCTCTTTCTTACTAATGAGAGACCAACAGGAAGAGGCTGCCCTTCTCCTCCCCATGTTTTGCTTTGAATGCCGCTGTGTGGGGATTGAACTTTTGAAGCTGACACAACCACTTTGAGCGTGCACTCTCAACACCCTGAAGAGGGGGGCAGAGTTGAAAGGTGGGAGGGCCCCAAGTTTCCACATCACGCGCAAGCTCTGCAGCTCACCAACTCGAGAAGTACCTGCTTCCTCACTTTGGGTTAAGTGAGACAATAAATTATCCCACTGGTTAAGCTATCTTTAGTCTCATGTTCTGTTAGTGACTGTTGAAGGCATTCTCCCTAATACCTTTTGCAGGTAAGGAAACTAAGGCTCAGAGAGGTTCAGTGAACTGCCCAATGCTGCACAGCTGATAGATGCAATTTTCTGGATCAAACCCAGATTCTTAGGTGTCACATCTTATTTCAAAGTCCAGTGACCTTTGTATGAAGTCACAAAAGCTCTCCAGCTTGGTTAATATTTGATCCTAGGTGAGATCCTTATTCATTTCCAAATGCCATCCACACCCTGACCATCTTCTGTAATGACTTGCACAAAGCAGATGCTTATCAGGCAGGAAACTTATAGTTAACTTTGTGTGACACTTGGAACCTCACCCCACCCCGCAGCCACCAATGCTCTCATGCCTTCACATGGTGGTCATCACCAACCAACACTGGGACTCTCTTTCTGGGTCTGGCACAGTTTTAGAATCTATGGCAGTTCAGGCGATCACTGTTAACTCATCTTTCCAAGTTAGTATGCCAAGATTTGATCGGTTTCACAGCACCACCCCAGCTCAGACACAGGCTGGCTTGGAAGGGGATTTGAAGCGAGTGTGAGAAGCAGCCCAGGAGGAATGAGGGTGACCACGTGAGGAACAGCACAGGTCACAGGCACTCTGAGTGATGGTCCTGGGTCTGTTACTCCAGAAAGGGATTTATTAGGAAGTCACTCTGTTCCCTTATTCTTCATCAGATGTGCACTAGATTAAGATTCCTCACAGTTGGTTTGGTAGTTCCGTAGGTTTTGGTTTGGCTTTCATGAAGTATTCACGTAAAAAGCAATAATTTAGTGTCTACTGTGTGACAGGTACTGTCTGTATGCTGGAGCTATAGAAGAAATAAAACAGGAAATTCTCAGGAAGGAGAAAAACAATTTTATGGAAGAACCAAGAACAATAAGAGAATAGAAGACCAAGGTGAGAACTGTCACAATAGAGTCAGTTGCAGGTATTTAACAGCAGGGAAGAACAGGCGCAGTGTGGCAGGAAGGGCCATTTTCATCACATGTGCAGACGCCACCTGGACAGCTCTTTGCTCCCTCCTCTCTGGCCTCTGCACATACTTACGCAGAGCAAAAGGCATCTCTGCTCCTGAAACAAAATGTTGAAAATTCCAGGCCCTAAATCTAAGTAGCATGAGGTCATGGAGAAATAACACTTTTATTTTAAGCTGAGATTCTGCAGCCAATATTTACAGTGGAGTAGGGTACCTGCTTTGGAAATTGCCAGATATAGGTCACCAAAACTCGTCAATTCTACCGTATCAAGGAAAAGCCCATGAAAACTGAAACTTGGGGTTAATTTATACATTTGGGACTGAGAAAATATCCTTATAAATGTTTCGAATAATTCCTCGGTAAGACAGCTTCGATGAGAATGTTTCCAAAGGGTGAAATTAAGCCCGAGTAAGTATTTCTTGTCAGCGTGATGGTTCATTAGACTTGAGGGCTGTGTTGCCACAGGAGTGGCTCCCGGCTACTATTGATGGAGAACATTTGGAGACGTTTATGCACTCGAGCCCCACTTCATGCAGGTGCTGTGTTTATGGAGGCCTCTGATTTTATAGTTCATTGACATGAATGAGAACACTTCGCAAAAAGATTACATGACATGGCAGGAGGAAGCAGGTCTCAAAGGGCATGTGAGAGTGCCCCCATGTCCCCAAGGGCAGTGGACTCCGAGCTTCCTAGGGCTGCCCCTGGAAGAACCATTTTGTCTTCCGTCTGAGGCTCTCCGACCCGCTACTTGGATAATCACAGCTGCTTTCATCGACTGGCACCTGAGGAAGCTTTTAAAAGGAATGTTGAATTAGAAAAAGGCAAAGAAATGACTTCCTAATGGATTAAATACCTGTCCTGGGCATGAACGTGTGCTATTTTTACCAATGCTGCCGTCACTTTCATTGCCCCCATCTTTCCCATAGTCGATATCGCATTGCACACTTCTTAATGAGGGGCTTGCTGTAAAGTGCTTTGAACTCGCTGGGCTTCCATTCAGCTCAGCTGGAGCCCCCTGCACCATTGTCTGATGATCACTGCCATGCTCAGAGGACAGGCCATTAGGGCAAATTAGAGCACGCTGTTTGGTGAAAGCTCAACCCTCCGGTGAAGAATGTGCTTTGTTCACTGAATGCATCACGCTGTGTTGCTAAACTAGTGTAATTGCACAGCTATATGCCCTCACTTTTTCCGTGAGGAGATACAGTCCTATCTACACAAAACAGTCTTAGAATCGATATGCATAAAATAAAAAGAACAAGCAAGATGAATTTGCCTGGAGGCCAGAACAGAATAGAAATGCTGTGTGAAGGTGTTTACTTCTGCATCAGCCATTCATTTGTTCAGCAGCTCCTAAACTCCTGACGTTTTTATGCTGTGGTAACTCAGGCCCTTTGTGCACTTCAGGATTTCCTAAAAGAACAATCAGAGAAGAAGGGATGTGAGAGAAATAAAAACAAAGGAATGGAAAAACATGACAAAACCTCAGGAATACAGCGGGAAAAAGTCTAGGAAAGAAAGCACTCTTCATCGAGATGGGAATAGTCATTTTAAATCAGTAGATTTTTTTCCCCCTTTTTTGTATTATTCTAACTTGAGAGCTCCTGGCTCCCTCTTTGTGGATGCACAGATGTGCATGCAACACACACACAGCATGTACACATATAAATTAACAAAACATGCCAAATTAATCCAGATTGGTTTGTCTGTAGCATACCTAGATTTGAAATGAGGGCCCTTGCTTAATCTTCAAACTCAAAAACGTTGATTAGCATAATCAAGTTGCCCTTATGCATGTAGCACCTAAAAAAGATGATAAAAACAGCGTCTACTTCTTAATTGAAGAATATAGTGCTGGGAGGGTAAAAATAAACATTCTTTTTAATAGTAGAATTTGCAGGATAGGAGGAAGGAAGTGTTAACTGTAATGGTTTCTCTGGACCTTGGATGTCATGAATAGAGAGTTTAACGGAAGTGGGGCTCCTTGGTTATAGAAGCCATATATTTATCTCTGTGTTTCTTTATATTATCTGAAATGGAGATTTGCACATTTATGATGTTTGATTACTATTTGTTGAATAAGTCTCTGTCCCTTGTCCGAGTGGAACTGTACTTCTTCAAGGCAAGCCTGTGGCTGCAGTGGGCACGGAAGCCAAGGAACTGCCAGTCCCTCTACTTGATTTCTTGGCAGGATTGCACAGGACAGAATAACCCAGGTGCTAAGAACCTGAGCCATGGAAACGGACTGCCTGGTCAAAACTCAACTCCTACCCTTATAAACCATGTGAACTTGGGAAATTTATATAATCTATCAAATCCCTATTTCCCTCATTTGGAAACTGTAAATAATATTATAGCATCAACCTCATAGACAGGGTTAGATGAGTTAGTGCATGTAAACAGAACAACCAAAAACTCAAAAATGTTAGCTATTTTATGATCACTGATCAATCCCCCAATTTTATTCCTTCAACTTTTATGACACGTATCTTGGGTATGTCTGGATTCCATGTGAGGCTTCCTGCCTTGTCCCCAATATTCTCTTTGGATAAGCTCAAAACCTAAAGGCTTCAGTTCCATCTATATGCTAATCATTCCCAAATCAATAGCATGCATTCTCTCTCTCAGTGGAGAACTAGAAAACCAGTTTCCTCTCCCCACAGAACACTTAGCTCCTTGCCTGAATTTGTATCTCTATATTAAAATGTAATGCATTTTAATTTAATATGCAAATAGCACTTATACATAGTTGAAAAAATGGAGTTTGTAACAAAAAACAACTATCTCTTTTCTACTCCATCAGCATCCTAACCCTTCTCCCAGAGACTGCCACTTTTGCTACTTAGACTTTTTCACTCATTAATTCTTCAATTTTAGTCATTATATATTGACTTTCTGCTCTGATAATTAAATATTTCTCCATATAGAACATCCTATTTCCTCTCACCCTGCTTCCTAGTAGAGTTATACAGCTATCATTCATTAATCATTGTTGACATTATTTTGATTGTATAGTGTTTATGCATTGTTTGTATGTATTTCGATTGTATAAATATTACATATACATTGAGTGGTATTCTATGCTAACATTCCTTCACAGTTTTTTCGTTTTGTTTTACAGCTATTTGGTAATTTCCTGGCATCTCTAACTGCTTACTATTGTCTTCTCTAAGAGCCTGTTTGAGTTGTTCAGATTTTAAGGCATAGCACAAAATTTCTTAAGTCGCATTTTTCCTGGACATCCCTCCCCTAGAACCACTTACCCTGCTGCATTCTCCTGGGCAGACGGCTCCAGGAGGCTGACTGCAAAGCTGTCATTCTGACATCTAAGTTTATTTTATTCCACAAAAGCCTATGACTTCCTTTCTCCCCTACCTCCCTGCCCCTCTTTTGTGATGTGCCCCTTTGTTTTGCTGGAACCAGGACATCCAGCAATCTCCTAAAAAAGACTGGTGGAATATGCATTTCCACTTTTCTGTATGTTTGAATGTTTCTATTCTAATCTAATAACTAACTGATAGTTTGCTGGCATATAGAATTTCAAAGCATTTACAGTTAGAGCTTTGAAGTGTTCTGCTATTTTTTTCTAACATCCAGTGTTGAAGTTGAGATATATAATGTCAATATAATGGTTTTTTTCCATTGTTAAGGACCCAATTATCTCCCCCTCTGAAAGCTTTTAGTGTATTCTATTTGTATTTGGTGTTTTGAAATTTCACGACGATATATCTAGATAAGGGCTTTTTTTCAATCATTAAATCTTTTCCACCTAGAGATTTATAATTTTCAGCTCTGAGAAGTTCTCTTGTATTAGTTCTTTTATAATTTTTCCCTTACCATTTTGACTATTCTCTCATTCTGAAACTCTTGGTTGAATCCCTTGAAAGATAGCTGAGTCTTATCTTTTATATACATATTATACTCTTATGGCTTTTGGCATTCATTTTGCTGAGACTTGACTTTATTTTCCAGTGTTTCTATTGACTTTTAAAATTATTTTCAGTTGTAATCACGTTTTTTTTTATTTTCATGAGCTCTTTCTTAGGCACATAATTTAGCTTTTATCATAACATGCTGGTCTTATATTTTGGACAATATCTTATCACTAAGATTGCTGCATTTTTTTCTTTCCCTGGGTTAGTACTGTTTTCTTGGGGATTACTTGCTCGGTATTTATTTTGATTTTTCTCTTCCACACTGCAAAATTTACTTAAATATCTGGTGATCCTTGATTCCAATTTGTATGTTAAATGAGATAATAATACCCAATGCCAAGATCTTGTATTCTAATACCATTCTTCAATAAAAGGATCCAGGGTTCTTTGCAGAAATGGCCTACCCTACTGCTGGGACAGGGAATATGCAAGATAAACATCTTACAGTGCCAGAAAGTAAGGAAGTGCTCAAAAAATCATCACAGCAATGGGGGCATGTCAAGAGGAAGTAGAAGATAAAAGAGCTTCCAGTGGCCAAGGCTGGAACTTTTTCAACAATAAAATTAATAACTCAGTTTTGGATTATAACTCAAGCTATAAATAAAATAAATACCCATGGGTCCATACTAATATATGTAAATGATTAAATAAATAAATGAGGAAGGAGACAAATCTCCCATGTAGAAGAATATCCAGTAACTTACGTAGCTATTATGACCTCAAAGACTTGGAGTGCAACACCCCATTTCTTAGGTGTGGGCTGTGCACAGTTCAAGGAATAGAAAGGGAGAAGAAGGGGTAACTTTACAGCTGAGAAACCTAAACAGCACAATTTCAGCTAGGTGATCAAAGCTAACATCATCTGTGATAGTCCTGTTGATAGCACGTATTCTTGATATGATATTATGATAAGGGCGCTTTATTTCTGTGGTTTTCCTTCCAAAATACCATAGCTCTAGTCTAATCATAAAAATGACATCTGACAAATCCCAATTGAGGGATATTCTACAAAATTGCTAATGTTAGAAGATGTCAAGGTTATCGAAACAGAAGAAAGTCTAAGAAACTGTCACAGCCAAGAGGAGCCTCAGATGATGTGATGACTAAGTGAAATGTGGGATCCTGGATGAAATACCAGGGCAGAAAAGGGAAATTATATAAAAACTAAGCAAGTCTGAATGAAGTGTGGGCTTCAGTTAATGAGAATGCATCAAAATCATTCAGCAGTTGAAACAAACGTACCCATACTAATTAAGAGGCTAATCATGGGGAAAACTGTGTGGGGTATAAGGGATTTCTCTGGACTAATTTTGCAACTAACACTTTTACTCTAAAAAAGTTTATTTTTCTAATGTAATCTAGTATTGGAGCTCTGTGTACATGGGGACATGGGGACATCTTTACTTTTAGGGAGAGTAAGGAGATGTTTTTTAGAAGACCATTTAAAACCTTTTGAAAATACCTCTTCCACTTTTTGGTTGGCAGAAAGTGTTCAGCTCCCTAGGTTAAGGTGAGGAGAAGTCGGGGAGGGATAGGTTTTTACGTATGACCCCTGTTTCAGACCAGCATTTTCCAATATTTCCTGTCTTCCTCGGCATGGCCAAGTTTAGAGCAACTCTGAGTTTCTGGCAGAAGACCCAGTCAGTCAGCCGTTTGCAGTTCTCCTGATCATATGCACTTTCCCAGGTGGATTCTCTGCCACTTCTCCATCGTTTCTCCATCTCCAAGAGTTGTTTTTAACATCTTATCTCCCAGTGACCTTCCATCCTTTGTTGTGTGTGTGTGTGTGTGTGTGTGTGTGTGTGTGTCCTTTGTCATCACTTATTAGAGGTTTAGGGGAAGAAGGGCTATGCTTAGTGTTCAATAGGGCATCTTAATCCTGCCCGACTTAGAAATCTGGAATTATTTTTCTCAAGTAGATATTCTTTTTTCTTCAGTGATTCTTTTCTTATTATTGGTGCAATTTTAGAACTGCACTGGGAAGTCTTCACAGTAAAGGAAGGAGCATCATTAAAGCAGGATTATACTGAGCTTTTCTCTACTGTGAGTGGTGATCAAGTGGCTGTTTAAGTTGAGGAGTCAGTCGTGGTACTTAATTAACTAAATCTCACCCTACTCATCCTGCCTTCAAAGGTATAGGATGGCCGATTACAAGTTCTGTGTGCAACACATGTATCTCGCTTTTAATCCGTGGGCCCAGCCACTTACCGCTTATCGCCTAAGCTCTCTCACCTCTTCTGCAAAGGATAAATCCACCAACCATTTGCTTGTCAGGGCCATTTTCCTATTTTTCCCAACTCAGGAAACAGAAAGAGAGTTGACACATTTTCCAGTAAGTCAGCTAGCTTTTCTTCTACTGGCATCACTCAGTAAAGTTATTCTTCATTCATTCTGTGAAATGCACATAATGAGCTACGTTTTTTTCCTACCCTACATCTTTATGTGAGATGGGCCTCAGCATAAACAGTGGTTCTCAAGGAGGAGGTGAGGCAAAGTCTTCACCCCATGTCCAATGGGTTTCAAAACCCTCCGAGCAGTGTTTACTAAAATGCACATCCCACATACTGAAATGTTTACATATTTCCTTGAGGGCAGATCTCACCTTTCCTACTCTGAAAAAGAATCATTGCCTTTGTGTGAGCCATGGTCATTGGTGGCGGTGAGCCGTGCCCCTCAGGTGACATACCACACACAGCAAATGCAAACAAGTGGCCCTAGAGTAAGGACCCCTGCAACTATATGCAAAAAGTTTAATACTATAGTACGATATAAAAACATTCATTTTCCACATCAGTAAAATGGGAATAATAATGTGTAACTTACAGGATTACTGTGTTAAGTGATACACTGAATATAGAGTGTCTGGCATGTAAGAGATCCATGCATATTAGTTATTATTATTTGGGTAGGAAGAAAAGATTGAAACTCACAAATATAAGCCAAGCATGGGAATATATCCATAGAATTCAGTTCAACAAATATTTATCAAGTAATTGCCATGTGTTGGGGAAACAAGGTGAATAAGATGTTGCTCACCTTCTCAAGGTTTTGCAGTCCATGGGGCGAGTCTTGCGTGAAAGGAGTCATAATGCCTTGCTACGTGATGTGTGGGTTGCTATAGTAGCAAGGAGAAGACGCAAATAATTCAGCAGGGTTAGGAGTGTGAGCTTGGGAAAGAATTTTAGGTGGAGATAATATCAAAGCCTGATGTTACAAGCAGGTGGGGCAGTGGGTGAATATGAAGGGGAGAGGGTATGAGGAAGCAGTGGAAGGAGACAGAATAGGTATGTATTCTCTAGTTTCGTTTTGCTTTTAAGATTTAGAAGCCAGCATTTGTGAAGGGAATGGAAGATCACATGAGGAGGCACAGATTAATCTGGAGACTCAGAAATCTAAAATTCAAGAACAAAGCGTGAAGGCTTGAATGGGTAATGAAACAGCAGTAAACAGCACAGGTATCAAGTGGCTCAGAAAAATTGACATGAAGGTTTTCCTGCCATTTCAAACGAATTCTGTTAGTCTTTTTCTGCATTAATTGTCTTAAAATCATTGCATTTTCTCTGGCACTGAATCATCACATTCAGGAACTTGGGGGAAACTCCTTTGGGAAACCACCTTAAATTTCAGTATCGTTTAAGTCTTTTGAAACTACTCCATCTTCAAATTCTTGAATTTCCATAATCCCTTCTCTGCCTTCATCTTTCTTTTTTTTTTCTTTTTTTTACTCTCAGTAACGCTGCATCTTAATCTTCTTCCTTTCAATTCTGTCCTAGTGTACCAGCCTGTTAACCCTTGTCTGAACTTCACCTGGCTCTCTTCCTCTTTCGGACTGCTTGTGAGCCTTGACTCATCACAGTCCCTTGCCTCTCTGTAACATTGTGAATTATCTTATCACAGCTCCATGATTTCTCACTATTTCTTTCTTGCCAATCCTCAACCCCTTGGAATATCCACTGGAATATCTTTGATGATATCTTTGATGTTAAAATTCAAGGCACTGATGGTCAAAGCAATTGAACTATCTACTAGGTTTGCTGCAAATGCACTGTGTGATTCAGCATTTTGCAGGCAGTTAATTTTATGCAAGTTAAATATTACCTTTTTACTAATCTTATTTCATGGAAGACCACTTTTCTTTTTTTATTACTAGTTGAAAATCTAGCAAAATGTTTCTTAGTGGAAACCAACAAGGTTATTTCACAACTATTTTCTTTTTTTAAATATGTTAAATATATCTGCTTCTAATTTGCTAAGAGCCTTCATCCATCCTATTGGATTCTTCCCTGTTTACTAACAACACTTTTCCCTTGTTACTTCCCACATTCATATATAAGTATGTTGAAATTCTTTTATTTTAAAGACACAAATACTCTTTTCTCTATCCCCTGACTATACTCAAGCCATATCAGGTTATTTGAAATCTTCAAGGCTTTGCCTATGCTTCTTCTTTTTCCTGGAGTACCATCCTCTTCCTCATCTAGATATCATTTTATCAATCTTCAAGATGCAACCTTGAGATGCTATCTCCTATGTGAACACTATGTTTTCCCATCACTCCAGTCCAAATTGTATTCTTCCATCGTGCTCTCTCATAGTCTTCCGGGATTACCTCCATCATAATGATTATAATTTGTTCTAAATATTCACTTTTGTGTATCCTCTGTGGTCTCTGATCTGCTCCTCAGCTAACACAGTGGTTGCCATCCATCACTGCATTCCCAGAAAACAAAATAGCCTGCATCATAGTGTGCACTGAGCAGAGTGAAGGAGTGATTGAATGCATAAATTAATGAAACATGGCTGTTTAACTATGACCTTTTCCTCTATCTAAAGACCTATGTTCTTTATTGATAAACCAGATGGTAACACCAAGAGGATTGGTCATTTGGCAAAGGAGCAAATATTTTCCCAACAGAGACCTTGAATTTTGGTGGGTGTGGTTAGTATCACACAGCTGTCTTACTCTTATCCCTGGTTCGTTAGGTATCATCTATAGATGGTGTAAAAAAATACAGAGCTGCTGGGTGGGGAAAGATTATCAGTGACTTAAAAAAAGGCTTCCTTCTCACTAATTGATCTAAATTTTTAATAAACACAAAAATGCATTTTATGTGTTTGAATAGTGCAAAGTCTATGGTTACTATACAGCAAAGTAGCTTTAGCTCTGCCCTTTTCCACATTCAGATGGTATACTTTCTGGACAGACCTTGTATATTTTTATTACAGCTGTATTCATAATTGTCAAAAACTGGAAGTAATCAAATGTACCTAAGTAGGTGAATGAATAGCCTCAGTAGGTGAATGAATGAACACACTGGGACCTCCATACAATGGAATATGGTTCATCAATTTAATAAGCTATCAAGCTGTGAAAAGACATGAAAGAAACTTAAATGCATATTTCATGGTGAAAGAAGCCAGTCTGAAAATGCTACATACTGGAATAATAATTCCAGCTATATGACATTCTGGAAAAGGCAAAACTGTGGAGACAGCAAAAAGTTCTGTGGTTTCCAGCAATGAGGGGGAAGGGAGGAATGAACAGACAGAATATCAAGGACTTTTAGGGTAGTTAAATCACTCTGTATGATACTATAATGGTGGATAAATGACACTGTGCATTTGTACCCATACTACTGTACAACATAAAAAATTAACCCTAGTGTAAACTATGAACTTTAGTTAATAATAGTATATCAATATTAATTCATCAGTTGTAACAAAGCTACCACCTATTAGTAATAGGTGAACCATGCGGAAGTGAGAATGAGTATAAGTGCAAAAAAAAATTGACTTTCATAAAGAAAAAATGCAAAAAATACACTTGTCTTAGCTTGAATAAGTGTGAAAGCATCACATGACCCATAGATAGTTTATTTACTAAATAAGAAAATTATACATATGTGGAAAGTTTTTAAATTATTATTTTTGGGTTTTGTTTTCTAAAGATGTTGAACATTAATAACATTTTCAATTAAGATGGAGATTTTATTTAAAAATAAAAAACAACTCTGGGAGAATATAAAGTAGGAGAATAGTTTCTGCCTAGGGTATCAAAGAATATTCATTCCAGGGAGGGAATAGTAAGAGATCTGGAGACACTTCCCAGTTTAGTTCCTCTTCTGCTACCTGGATTCAGGGGACCAGTGGTGTAGCCACTGTATGGAAGTCCTGGAATGCCTAGAGCAGAACCAGCTGCCCACCAAGATCACCAGTCTGTGAACATTAGATAAATGAGAAACAAATCACTATTGCATTTGAGTCATTTGCATTTGGAGTCTATTTATTAGAACGATCTAGCCTGCACTAACTAATCCACATGACATGGGGTGTCGGATTCCATTACTCCAGAGGTGGAGCAGTGGAGGAAGAGTGAGTTTGTCAGGGGGACAGATTTCACGTTATACCTGTTGAATTGAAAACAAATGTTAAATGCTGAATATTCTTCCAGAACTTCTGACCCTGTTACATTTGAAAAAAGCTTCTGTCCTGTAAGAGTTTGTGTCCAGACTTTAAAATAGTCACTAACCAGGCCACTGCAATGGATTCTGTTCTGAGACGCAATTGCTCCCAAACACCGGTTCAGTCTTCTGCAATTATCTCCTCCACACAGGCGCTTACCTTCTTTCCACCTGCCCAAACTTCTCATCAAAGAACGCTTGCCTTACTTCGACTCTTCCAATTAATGTCATCTCAGAGTTTCCCTGGGTAGCTTGGTCTGTTGCTCAAATATTCTTTTTACTGAAATACAGTTATCCTAAGGAGATTAAAGGCAGGTTCCTGTGATCACACACCTGTGTGATTGAGCAGCTGTTGCCTGGCCTGAGAAACCACTGCAAGATTGGATTGGAGGGAAACTTGAATGAGAGATCACCTGTCTTTTTGGTTTCTGTAAACACTTTCTTTCCATAGACACACTGCCTAAGATTTTCTTACTCTTTCCAATTCCTGACACTAGGAGAATTTAATGTCTGTCCTAATAAACGTTTGCTTGCCATCTCTCATAGGTTTAGATATTGAGATGAACAAGTAGAAATGGAATAGATAGCTTGCTGATTTTTTTTCAAAATCTAATAAACTGAATAATATTTTTATTTGAATCATTAAGTGTTCCAAAGGCACATGCAGCAGAAAATGTGCAGTTTTAACTTTTGAAAGAAATAAGTTCATGCAGAACTACTAAGAGATGCTTCTAAAATAACCAAGGTGCTGCCATGACTCCATGAATATATGGAATATTGATCTGTAGAATGAGGCTATTATTCCTTTACTGCTATGTCTTTTATTTAGATGATGAGAGTTGTTATTCTAGCTATCATTAGATATGATTGTTACATTTATTCTACTATTTTGTTACTTTATTAAAATATGGAACATCTTGTCCAGATATGGCTTGGAGTGATAACATCTTTGATGTGCATCTTTCTATTCAGTCAACAAATATAGATTGGGAGCCTATTAGGAGTCAGACATTCATGGTAATGTGGGACAAAGGGGATGAATAACATACACCACTAACATACACCACTATTTAGGCAGAAAGAGATTTAATATGTGAATTAAGTACTCATGAAATAGTTGAAAGTACTAAATTGTAGGGTATCAGACAGAGCCTCTAGAGTTTACTATTAGAATAATATCCCCAAACTGCTCTGCCAACTGAGCCTCTCCCTCTGCCACAAGCAGGAAGCTGGAATCGTGCAGCTTCTGGGCAGGATATTACCTCCAGGATTAACCACCTTACCTGAAGTCTAGGGGTTGTTCCAGAGCCAATTGTACCTGTTACTGCTGCACACACAAGGTGTCTCTTATGCTAACACTTGTATTCCCACTTTATTAGCTCTGAATTCAGTCCTTGTGCATGTACATATAAATGAAGGAACATATTCCAAAACCTAAGAGCAAGGGAGTCTGAGAAGTGTAGATTATAGCTTTCAAGACTTTGCAGAACAATAAAGCACACTTTATAGAACTAGAAACAGATGCTGACCAAGACAAGTCACCAGATCTTCGAATAGGAATATAGGAATAATTGAAAATAGTACAATATGGGAAATATAGATCCTATGAAAACACATAAGGGCAGCATCAAAATCAGACTTGAGGGGATGGTCAGTGAAAATTTCCTGGTAGAAGTGATAGCTAAGCCCTGACCATAGAGACAAATGACTTAGCCAGGTGATCGGGACCTTTACCTGTGCTTAGTCACCCATCAGTTGAAGAACATAACCAGGAACCCTGAAAAGAGAGTTAATCATGGCCCAGTCAAGTTGCTCTTTATACACCAAGTTAAGGAGTTTGTGCCTTTTGCAAATGGAATGAAGCGCTGAAGGATTTAAGAGTATGACATGTTCAGATTTCCATTTTAAAATATTCACATTGAAAGTAAAATGTGCAAAATGGATTGAAGAGGGGCAACAGATGAGGTAGGAATACAGGTGATTATTCAGGCTTGGAATCATCATACAAGGGATGATGGAGACATGTGGACAGGATTGAAAGATATTAATGTGCATATTAACCAATATTTGATATTTGATTTTCTATTAGTTGGGAGAGTGAGAGAGAATATATATATATATACACACACACTTATACATGCATATATAAAGCTAAAGCTATAAAATTATTCATTATAGTACAATATAATACTACATATTATATTTTATGTTTATATGTACTACACAATAATATATTTATGTTATACTATGTTTCTGTGGCAAGATAGTGCATGGTGGTGCCACTAACTTTAATAGGAAGTTCGAGACAAGTCACTAATTTGGGCCTGATGAGTTTATAATGCCTGTGGGACACCTAGGTAGAAGTCCAAGGAAATGTGGCTTGAAAGTTCAAAGGAGAATTTTGGAATGGACACAGTGATTGAAGAATTACTGTCACACAGATGGCAGTTGTAGCAATGGGAATAACTACAATTGTGCAGGAGAGAGTACAGAATAAGAAGGGCAGAGAGCCCAGGACAGAACCTCGAGACAGGAAATATGCAACGGATTGGCAAAAGTAGAAATTGCCTCTAAAAATGAGGATGGAGATACTCCAATGAATAAGAGGAAAAGTTGCAATTAGGGTCACAGACATTATGGGAAAAGAATATTTCAGAAAGGGGAGGAATAATCAATGATTCAGGCATTCTGAGAGATTAAAAAATAGTATGGTTCTTTGAGTTATCAACAATGCAGCTGTTGTCCACTTTGGTGTGACAACGAGGGCGGAAATGGGAGTTCCAAGGGCTGGGATGTGAGCAATAGGAAGAGGAGACAGGAATTTTAGATGACACTTTCAAGGGGCTGACAGAAAGGGGGAGAAAAGAATAAGATAATTGCAGGGGTTAGTAGATAAAGGAGAGGTTGAGATATTTTATGTTTTTATTTTTATTTTTTATAGATTTTATTTTAGAGCAGTTTTAGGCTCACAGCAATATTGAGCAGAAAGTGCAGAGAATTTCCATATATCCCCTGCCCCCAAACATGCACAACCCTCTCCAATATCAACATCCCCCACCAGAGTGATACATTTCTTACATGATCAACCTGCGTTGGCATCACTATCACCCAGGTCCATAGTTTGCATTAAGGTTCACTCTTGGTGTTGCACATTCTAAGGTTTTCATAAACATATAATGATAGTGTTCATCATTATAGTACCACACAGAATAGTTTAGCAGCCCTCAAATTCCTCTGTGCTCCACCTACTCAATCCTGCCTGC
>CAUYSK010071371.1:0-34294 GCA_963575035.1 Avahi laniger | reverse complement strand
TTCGAGACCAGCCTGAGCAAGAGTGAGACCCCACCTCTACCAAAAATAGAAAGAAATTAATTGGACAGCTAAAAATATATATAGAAGAAATTAGCCGGGCATGGTGGCACATGCCTGTAGTCCCAGCTACTCGGGAGGCTTAGACAGTAGGATCGCTTGAGTCCAGGAATGTGAGGTTGCTGTGAGCTAGGCTGATGCCACGGCACTCGCCCCAGGCAAGAGAGTGAGACTCTGTCTCAAAAAAAAAAAAAAAGATATCAAAAGGGAAGCACTTAACAAACTGCTCTCTTAGAAAAGCTGAGGCAGGTTACACTACTGGTGGTGTAAGAGTTTTCTCACAGTCCCTCCATCACTATAACCTCTTTTGTTGTCTCTCTTGTCCAGGCTGACTTTAAAATTTCTGAGGAGTGCATCGCACAGTGGAAGCAAGTTAACTTCATGACCAAGCTGGGGCACATTTCCTGTAAATCGCTGAAAGGGGGGAACATAAGCTAGCCAGCCCAGCATCGTCCTCCTTCTCCCTCCATCCCGAGTCATCTGCTGTCTCTTCAATTTGCTCCATCCATCACCCATTTAGCCACCTCTCAGGTCCTGAAGCAGCAGGTTCGGGCTCTTGCTTAGGTGCAGAACTCAGTAAGGGGCAGCTCACCCTTCCCAGAATCTGGGATCATCCTAGCTGGCTGCAGTGAGACTGACCCCCTCGAGTAGTAACGAGGGCAGGGCAGCAGCAGGCAGTCCAGCTCTGCCTTCTTCCCTTGGCTGCTGACTTGAGAAATCTGGTTTCAATATAACTTACAGAAAACATTTATGCCACAGTCCTTGTAATTGGAAAAATATTGGTTCCCAGGTTTTCCTGGAGTTACCCAGCAGCTGTTGCCTCTAGCTGGGATCTAGCTGGACTGGGCTAATTACAGCTTCTCCCCAACAGGAAATTGTGGGATTTGAAAAGGAAAAGGAAGGGAAAACAGAAAACCCAGTGGTCTACCAAGTAGTTGGCAGCTTTCCCAGTGCCTGCCTAGCTTGAGGCTTGGCATTGGGCTGCAGGGCCTGCCCCACGGGCTCCTGGAATTTCTTTTGATCCGGCTGGGTTGGGACACTCCCTAAACCAGCTGCATGTTTAACATCAGGAGTGGAATGGATGGCACAGAGTGGTTCTTTTTTCACAGAAGGTGGGGTACTTCTCCATCAGGCATCTCAGTCAAATCCCTATCCATCACTGTCATAAATTTAAATAAAGTGTCTGAACAAAGGTGTCTGGATGGGGCCTGTCTGAGCTGGACCATATTGGGAGGGAACACAAGTGTGAAGCAGCTGCTGGGCCCCTCACCCAACCTGGGGTTGCATGTATCTTGGACTTTTGACTATAGTGGGGGAGGGGAGGGATGGATGACAGACACCTTGACTTTGCCTTTGGTAGTACTAAGCAGAAGAGGCCCACTCTTGAGTCCAGTGCTTGCAACAGACAGAACTCTCCCCTTCCAAATGTGGGCCGGACCATTGCCCTGTCCCTCCACCATTAAGAAGCAGCAGCCACAGCCAAGTTTCAATCATTTAATTATTTAATACCTTTCGATGAAACACGGAGCTTTTTTGTGTGTCTCACTCAGGCTTCAGGGCAGAGGGAATGGGTTGTTTGTATAGACATATCAAAGACTCAAAAATTTAAAGAAATATATATATATATATATATATGTCTCTCTAACATTTTATGGAAATTAAAAATCAGAGGCTTTTGGTCTCTCCATTTGCTCTAGGTCAAGCTCATTTACCCCAGAGGACAAAGAAGGGTTGCCTCTCCTAGATCCTCCCTTCTTTGTACTCGTCCCACCCAGTGGGGAAACAAGAGCTCGAGTAACATTGGAGGAGAGGGGAGGGAAAGAGACAGAAGTCAGGCTCCCTCCCACATCCAGCAGCTCCCAGGCTGCTGCCAGGGCCTGGTTTCACGGAGCTTTGACCAGGTCCTGGGTCCTGGCTGCTGGAGGCAGGGGGACCGGGAGCTCTGAGCAGAGCAGTGCTTACTGATCGTCCTCCCTCCCCAGCTCACCGGGCAGGTGCAGCGAACACCCAGCAGCAGCTCTCCATGACCCACAGGGCAAGGGAAGGACATTGGTTTATAGCTACAGGGAGAAGACAGTAGTGACAAGCTAAAGAAGCCTTGGCGGAGGCCAAAGGAACCTGGGCCCTCACACCACATACCCTATGTTTCCAGCTCTTGGGTGGGCAGGGGCAGTATGTCAACCTCTCTCCTTGGTGGAGAAACTAAAAGCGAGGTTCCTTGCCAGGCTCAAGCCCAAGTCACTGCTGAGGAAAGAGGATCAAGAAAAGGGGTGGCCCTAGGTGGCAGCCACACTGCTGTGGAGGGAGGCACTAGGCCACCTCTGTTCGGCAGAGGCCTGTGGGAGGCCAGCTTACCTAGATAGGTGACACAGGCTGCAAACAGAAAGGTGCAAATGCCTGGAGGAGACAGCAGTGGCAGAGCTGACACCTAGGGGACAACCACCCAGCCTACGCTAGGAGCAGGGGGTGTGCCTCTTAGACTAGGGAAGAGTTGGGTAAAATGCACCTTTGGCTTCCCATCCTTGTCACTCAGCGTCAGCTGCCCCCAGTGGAACCACCTGTGCCAAAAGGCAGCTGCAGAAAGGACACGCGCCACAGAGTAAAGAGAAAGGTCAGAGTATGAAGTCCACAGGGCTGGGTCTGGGCCCACTGCCCAAGTAAGCTCTCCCCTGCCAGACGCTCCCCACCCCCGCCGCCTCGGTGCTTCCTCACAGTCTCCTACCCGCCCCCCGCAGTGTCAAGGGTCATGCCCACCCACCCCAGCCTGATCAAGTGAAACTGCCAGTGCCCGCCAAGATGACTCCCTACTCTGTTCTGCTTCCTGTGGACAGAGAGCCTGCAGACATCCCCTCTGGTTCTTCCCACCCCTTTGGGCCCTGGCAGTCTCCTACTTGTCCCCTGCATGGAGCACCTGGCAGAACGGGAAGGCAGGAGGGTGGCTGGTGAGTTGAGGCACAGGAGGGCTGGCCCCCACTGCACCTTTTGTGCTTTGGAATTCCACAGCCCCACTCCTGCCCCCAGCTTGGGGGAGCCTGTGAGAATACAACAACTTGCCCACCTCCGAGAACTAAGAAAAGGAGCAAACTGGATTAGGGGAGGAGGGGCCAGATAGGTTCCAAGCTATGGACTGGTTACGGGGGAATGATACTGCTGCCATGTAAACAGGCCCTTGGAATGTGGCTTCATGAGCCCTGGAGGATGGACATGCAGCCACTTTTCAAAAGTGCTTTGACTCTGAACTACAGTATGTGTATGATTTGGACATGAAAAAAATGAAAACAAAACTCAAGTGAGGTGCTCTGCTACCAGCACTGTGGCCGCAGGGCCAGCAGGGGGCGCAGCCACCCACTCCCACAGCTACCTCCTTCCAGGTGAGGCTAAGGCCGAGACTGAAGCAGCAGCTGCCACAGGTGAATCCATTCGGAAAGACGTGGGAACAGATGACAGGAGGACAGGAGCAACACCAGGCTTGCATAAATATCGAAGGCCGTGGAGGTTAAGGCTGCAGGCGCCCTCTCTATTAGGTTGTGTCTGCCGTATCCTCTCATCCTTGGAGCTGCTCAGGTCCCTGAGAGATTGGATTCCTGGGATGCGTCAGCAGTGCCGGTCAGGTGCCTGGTGGTCAGACCAGCTCTTTCTGTGAGTCTGTGGTCAAAAGTAAGGCACACTTAGCAAGGGCCTCCCGCTTGATTGTGGCACTAACAGCCTGATGCACACCCTGGCCCAACCTTTCCTGCCCCTTCGATTTACTGACCATACCCGCAGCACTGGGCTGGACCCCTGCCAAACATTCTGACACTGCAATATAGATGTCACTGCCCCACACTCTACAATACAGCTAGGAAGGCTAGAGAAAGCAGCAACGCTGGAGTTCAAGCTTAGCAGGCCTGCCGCCCAAGCCCACATACCATGCTCCTTCCCCGGCATCCCAAGACCAGAAAAGTCCTAGAGATCCGAGAGCAAATCCCTAACAGTGGGGCCACAGATACCTATTTCCTATCATCGGTGAGGGGACCCACACCCACCACTGCCACAGTACCTGAGCCCGGGGGCCCCATCTTCTCCTCTGGGCCCGCCAGCTGCACGACACCTCCATTCTCCGCCAGCTCCCCCTTAGTCCTGTCTTCAGCATGAGGGAGCCCATTGGTGGGAGGAGCAGTAAGGGGCTCAGCCCGAGGAAAACTGGGGGACATGGGTGGGGGGATTCCCACAGAGGGTTTGCGGGCCACAGGTGGGGGAGCCTTAGGTGACTTCTTTGGGGCCTGGGGTGGCCGTTGCTCAGAGATGCTCCGAAGTTCAGCTACTAGGTTCCGCTGGAGGTCAGCCTGGGTCTCAGGGGACAAAGGCCGCTCGAGCTGCAGCTTCTTAGTGCCCTTGGAGAAGATGAAGCTGGCCATGGAGGCAGGGGACTGGGGACACCGTGGCTCTGCCTCTGGCGGTCCATTGGGCTGGGCATTTGCAAGGCCCTCGCTGGCAGCCAGGCTGGAGGCCTTGAGTCGGACGGCAGCATGGAGCCCTGAGGGGGCAGAAGCTGGGCTGGCCCGGCCTGACAGGGCCCTTCGTAGTGGCTTCTGGGGGGCCGACGGCCCCAGTGCTGGGGTGGGAGTCCCTGTGGGAGAGCCCACAGAGCGCAACCGCACCATCTGCAGGAGCGAGGGCGTGACCAGGGGTGCACCAGCATCCTCCCTGGGAACCCCGCTGCTCTTGCTGCAGCCCAGGGGTTCCTTTTGAGGGAGCTTGGCCAGAAGCCCTGAAACAGAACTAGCAGGAGGTGGGGCTGGAGGAGCTGGAGGAGGGGCTGGGGTGGTGTCATGGGGTTGGCTCTGGGAAGAGGCAGTAGCCAAGGAAGGTGAAGCAGCCAGGGAGCTGACAGGCTCTGGGGGGCCTGGAGGGCCTGCAGGCTCAGGGCCAGCCACAAAGAAGGCCTCCTCGGGTGGGGGGAAGTCAGCCATGGATAGGTCCTGCTCCTCGGGTGTAGGAGGCGGGGGTGGGGGCCAGTTGGGATCTTGGAGGGGCTCCTCACCAGTCTCTGGGGCAGATGGTGCCTCCACAACCACCTCTGGCTTCTTAGTAGGTGGTGGGGGTGGATGATAAGATGGGGGTGGGGATGGTGGGGGTGATTGGTCTTTGGAGACAGTGGGAGACTCCTGTGGTGGGGTCAAGGATGTCTGGGGAGTGGGAGGGCACTCAGAAGTGGCATCAGAGGTGGAGACAGGCCCAGGAACCACAGCAGGGGCTGCTGGAGCAGGGACAGCTTGGTCAGGGTTTTTGGGCTTGGAGGGAGGAGGAGAGAAGGGGGCAGGCACCTTGGGATGAGGAGGTATGACAAACCTGTCACCCAGGGGGGTTGACATCTGTGGCCCAGAGCGGTCTGAAGGGGCTGGGTCAGAGGAGGAGGAACACAGAGACGTGAGGGAGGAGGAGACCGAGGCCCCAGGAGATCGCAGGGAAGTGACACGCTCTGGCTTAGGGGGCTGGGCCTTGCCTGGGGAAGCAGGGGCACCTGCCAGACCCTTCGGGGGGAGGGTAGGGGTGCCACTTTGGCTCGAGTATCCACTGGAGGGTGAAAGTGTCCGTTCTGGGGAGCGTGGGGGGCGCCGGGAGCCACTTGGAGACAATCCAGGCACCCAGCTGCCTGCAGAGCTGGGTGGACAGGGTGCTGCCCCCACCCCTTCTGACCCACCAGTGGTGGGCGGCCGAGGCAGCTGCGGCTGCTGTTTGCGCTCAGGCTTGGGAGGCAACCCCAAGGGCCCGTCAGGTGCCGCCGAGCTCCGCTGATGGAGGGAGTAGGTCCGGCGGGGAGGGGGTGGGGGCCGCTTCAGCTTCCGCAGGGACACACTCCGGCCAGACAGCTGCCCACTGCTCCGAATGCTGGCTGTGTCTGAGGCCTCGGCAGTGCTGCCCCCACTGGGGGAACCCCTCCCGCTGCCCCCCTGGGGAGGGGGTGCCACACTATTGCTAGCCACAGAGCCTTCTGGCTGGCCCTCAGAGCCACCCTTAGAGGAGAGGGTGGAACCGTCAGACACAATGGTCTCAGAGGACTGAGAGTGGCTCCAGGTGTCACTGGAGGAGGAAGGGTGGCGGCTGCGGGGCCGTGGGCTCGAGGCCGAGGAGAAGCGCCCCAGCGAGCGGACGGAGGCTGGGCTGGCCGAGAGCAGGCTGCAGCGGCTCAGTGTGCGCAGGCTGCAGCGGCCCAGGGCCACCACGTCCACTGTGGGTGGCAGCACAGCATGTGGGATCAGCTTCGACAAGTAGGTGGCCTGGGGTGAGATAGACATGGCTGGGCTCAGGGGCTCTGGCGGTCCTGCCCCTCCTGTCAATCCAGGCACTGCGAGGGACATGGGCCGGTTCAGTAGTGGGGGCCGGGCCCCTGTGGACCGGCCAAGGAGAGTGTCGTCACGGTAGACACGGTCAATGTGACGCTGCAGCATGGCTTCGGTCTCGGTGCCAGCCTCTGCCTCTGCCTCCAGCGCCTGAAGGGACACCCGGGCCCCTATCCCTGAGGCCAGGCCTGCCGGGCGGCCGTCCACTGTGGGGATGCGCACGGCATCCCCAGGACCAGGAGGCCGAGGAGTACCTGGTGCCTCACGCTCGCTCCGCAGGCCTGGAATGCACAGGGAGGAGGTGGGGTCAGCAGAGAGGGGTTGGCCAGGGCTCCCCACCCACCACCCTGCCCTAACCCAGGGCTCACCGAGCTCCTTCTGCACATGCTGCGGCAGCCCCAGCACCGTGCTCCGCCGCTCCCGCCGCCGCCGCCCCGACTTTCCAGATGATTTGGGAAATGAGTCATGGGGTCGGAAGGTGGAGCCTGGGGACCAGACCAGGGGAGAAAAACTGTTACAGCAGAAGGACTAGGGCACATTCTGCAGAGCACTACTTTTATAGACTATTAATATAGCTCTGCGAGAAACGATTTCCACAATCAACTAGGATAGGCAAAGTTAGGTTAAACAAACTAGAGGCTTCTATTCTGTAATACTTCTGGAAGGCTACTAAGTCAACAGTGATCATTTCCATTTAGTGACAGCTTATTATTATATAGTGAACATATTATTATGTATTAGTCAGCATGCTAAACATTTGGCATTCATTCCAATAAGGTAATTACTCATTATCTTCATTTTTATGGAACATCAAAGAGAAGCTCAGAGAGGTTAAGGGTTTGCTCAAGGTCACACGGCTGGTAAATAGCAACACCAGGCCTCAAACCCAGATTTTCCAACTCTTAACTGTCCTGCTTTACAGTTAACTTTATAGTGGTATAGTGATAGCTTTATAGTGCATCAAGAATCTCCAGGTATTCCCTGAATTCGCTGAATCACAAAGCCTGAGGAAACTGGATTAGGAGGAAAAGGAGCTACAGGTGCTGAGACTCAATGGCACCCCCTATCCCCTCTCCCCTGCCCATGAAACCATCTGGTGAGCAGACACCTTTGCGCTGGATCATCTCTGAGCGGATGGAGAGAGCGTCCTCTGCTGTGGAGCTCTCAGCTGTGTAGGACGTGGACTGGCTGCAGAAGGAAATGCTGTCTTCGTCCGGCCCCGTCCGGGACAACTATGGGGGAAGAAGGAGATTAGGCCCTGGCCCGGGTGGAGTTGCCTCCTCGGGGCTCCCCACTGGAACTTTTGACTCACAGAGTGCCCCCAGCATCACCTAGCACTGAGCAGGCATCAGCTACAGCAACCCTGGACTCCCTCGGGGGTCATTTAGCCCTGGGTCTCAGGCACCTGAGACCCAGAAAGACACTTGCCAGAGGTCAAGCAGGGAAGGGAAGAGTGGAGTCAGGACTGAGCTCGGGGGCAAGGCTCACCTGGATGCTCTGGGTGTCTCCATGGTCCCAGCCACCCTTGTTCAGTTTCTGTTTTTCTGGAAGATACCAGACAGGTGTATTGGGTTAGGCTCCTGACCTTGAGAGCTGAGAGAGTAGCATGGGAGGTGCGGGGAGGGTGGGAAGGGGAAGGTGAGGTTACCTTGGTGCTGCAGGGAGCGGAGCCCCTCCTGTGCCTGTGTGTGCAGCTCTTCCAGGTGAGGCGGTCGCCCACTGGGGAAGAAGACATTGTCCTGGTGCTCATCCACTGCAGACCCTGGCCCCTGGCCGGGCCCTACGCTTAGACGTTTGTCGCTCTCAGCCTTGGCAGAGCCTAATGGGATGGAGGAGGAAGGGAAGTGAGGCCCAAAGGCATCTGGGCCCTGGAGATGCACAGGCACCACAAGGGCACCCCTAGTCCCCAGACTGCACACGGCACACATGCAACGCCCACTTCCCCCAATCTGGACACAACCACAGTTCTGGGGTACACACTCAATACACACAGCCCCCACGTACACACACAAACTGTGTCCAGGTATACACATATCTGAGTACCCACACCACACACAGGGCACACAGGTCTACTGTACATGCACACAACCCTCCGCCCCCAGGCTTCAGTGATCGACACAAACAAAGGGCATCCAATTATAAATACACATAGGTACACACACCCAGCACACCCAGCCCCCACATACACGCACAACATCCACAGTCCCCATTCTGTACGTATGCAAACAGTACCCAAGTATGTACACAGCTGTGTATCCACATGTCACTCAGGGACCCAGTCCACAGCAAATACATATCTCTTGTCTCTATACCCCAAACCCACTTCACAGGAAAACAAACCGCCCTTTTCATACAACCCCTTGGCCCAGGTCCAGTAGGAAGACGCCATGAGAAACTAGGAAGGGAGAGGGAGCTGACAGTGGTCATAACTAGATTCCCAGAAGATCCTGGGGCAGAGGAGGGGCAAACTAGAGATACAGCCTCTTGGGCCCCCTACTCACCCATGTGGCTGCCCCTTAGTAAAAGGATGGGCAGGGGAGGGGAGAAGAGGGACCCCTAGCCAAGGGAGCTCCAGTCTCTCCCAGGGGAACAGTCCCAGGTATCCCCCTCTCTGGGAGGCCCTGGCCCTGGCCCTGGCCCCTGGTGCAGGAGTCAGGGATCCATTACAAAGGATCCTGTTACAAGCCCCGCCCATGGAGGGGCTGGTCATCTAATCCTGGGGATGGGGGCCTGTGTCAGCATTTTGCAGCCCCAGCCCCCCTTTAAATGAAACCTACAACATAAGCAAAAGCGCTGGTAGGGTCATGTGACCTTGGTAGCACCTTATAAAGGGACAGGAACAAAACAAGCCCTTTAAAGGGCCATGCCGCAGGAACAGGGTCTTCAGTTCAGAAACTGGCCTTTCCTCCCTCCTCAGCCCATTCTTCAACAACCAGAGCTCCTGCCCCAGGGAATCCACAGGAATCCCACAGGTCAGAGCTGGAAGGTCCTCCAGCAGATCTGATCTGATCAGATCACCTCACCCAATCCCCAGATTTTACAAGTGAGGAAACAGGTTCAAAGGGGAAAGGCCTTGCCTAACATCACCCAGCAAAGAGTAGTCAGATAGAGCCAAGACTAAACTCTGGGTTCTCAAAGGGGAGTTCTGGATCACACGCAGACTAGGAGAAGAAAGTCGGCACAGGCCCCTCCCTCCAAACCTTCTCCACCCCCAGGTCTCTAAATCTGATTTCACCAGCCAGGCTCCCCACTGCCAGCAGGACTACTTTCCTCTCTTCTCTGCTCCCCACATCCCATCTCCCTGCACACTGGGATGACCCAGGACCAGGCTGCCCTCTCTCTCTGGACTGGGGTATTGGGCTGTACCCAGTAAAGCGTGGGTACCCCTGCAGGGAGGCAGTCTTTCCTGAGGGCCACAGGCTTCAAGGTCAGAAACACCTGCATCCATCCTCCCAAGCATGAGCAGGGCCCAGACAAAGGCAGCTGCAACAAAGCAGCTGGACAAAAGCACAGCACTGGCGACTCTGGCCTGGTTACCAGCCCCCGTGCCCCACCCCATTACTCTTTCCCATCCCTGATCCCCCATTCTACATAAGGGTCTGGCAAAGGCAGGAGTCAAGGACCCCTCCCCTCCCCCCCAGCCACACCCACTCACCCTTCTTCTTAAAGAGCCCGAGGAGCACCGGGAGTTGTCGGCCCAGGAACACCACCATGACTGCAGGCGCCACTCGGGACCGTCCCTCACCCCAACCTTTCCCGAGCGCTCTGAGTGCTCCCACCGTAACCCAGCACTAAGGGGACGAGGGCCCTCCAGCCCCGTCGCAGAGCGCTGGCTTCAGGCAGGGGAGGGGGAGGGGCTGCTCTCCAGGTCCTCCTCCCAACCTCGCCACTGATCCCGCCCATCTGCCGACCCCGCCCCTCAAGTGGAAACTGAGGCCTGGAGTCTGTGTGTGCTCTGCTACGGTGGAGAGTATGACTAGGGGGGACGAAGACACTCAATTCCGGGGCAGATCACTAACCCTGCCCCGACGTCCTCATCTAAATACTCAGGAGCCAGAGCTGAGGCAGGGGTCCCAGCGCCAGATGGTAGATGGAAGGGCTCCTAGACTAGACTTGGCATGGTGCCCACCGCAACCCCTCCTGGCTAGTGAGGGTAATTCCCTGGGGAAAGAGCTCAGAGCATGGAGCAGTCGGGCTGTGGGCAGAGGCCCCTGGAGGGGCAGAACTGGCCCAGGACACAGTACTGGGAAGCCAGGGAGATGCCCAGAGCAGAATCACAGTGGCTGGTGGCAACAACCCCACATATGCATGTTCAGCCCCATACTTTCCAAAGGACTTTCTTCCCACTTTGGCAATGTGACATCAGAAGCACAGAGAAGCACAGTGAACTCTCCAAGGTCACACAGCAAAGGCAGGACTTCAAAGCAGATTTCCTGCTCTCCTGACCCAAGATTCTTCCCATTGGCCCTACTCTGTGACTCAGTGATTCTGTGCTTGATCCTGTGCTGGATCAATCGCCAGGGCAGGGAGAACAGAATTAGCCAAGAAACGGCCCATAGGTGAGGTCAGTAAAAAAGTCAGGAGGTGGAGGGGAGAGGTATTGGGAGGGAAATGAGATCCAGGTTCAATTCCAGCTCCATCACACACAAGTCATGACTTCCTATGAGAACAAGGCCAATAATTCCTCTTTATAAGATTGTTGTATCCGTTCGTTTGATCAGCAAACATTTAGTAAGCTAGTCCTAGGGGCTGCAGTTCATGGAGGAGAACTTTATTTTGTTCACTGGTGTGTACCCAGCACCTAAATCAGTGCCTGGACATGCTATGAGTTCAATAAATATTTGATGAGCACACAGAGGAGGTAAACAATGCAATTTTAGGTAGTGAAGACTACGGAGCTGTGGCAGGAAGGGGAGGCCTTTGGACAGGTGTCAAGGAAAGCCCCTCTAAGAAAAGGACATTGGAACTGAGGCCTGAATAATGAGAAGCCAGCGGGCAGGTACAGGGGCAGAGTCTTGTAGACAGGCAACAGCATGTGTCAAGGCCCGAGGCAGGAGTGGTGGGTTTCCAGGGCAAGCAAGGGAGGGAACAGCAAGAGATGGGATCAGAGGAGGGCAGGAGACAGACCAGGTCTGGCCCCTAGGCTTTGACGGTTTCAGCTGGGGAGTGACACTGTTTAAAAAAAAATGCCCCTGGCAACTCGAAAAAGCATAGCAGAAACTGTGAAAGAGAGTCTGTGAACCATATACCCTGCTGTACCCCAAACCCTCCTAGGGACACTCCTCCCTCTTAGCACCTTTCTGAGTCCTAGAGATCTAAGACCTCCCAGTGGCTCCGGAGCTACAAGACTCCTCTGCAGCTCCTTCCCCATTTGCTGCCCACCCAGCACCGGCCTCTCAGAGTCACTCAAGCATAAAGCAGAGCCCTCGCTCTCTAACAAACATTTGTGGAGCTGGATAGTATACACCAACAAATCATTGAAATCTGAACAACAATCCTAAGAAGTAGGCGCTTTTATTCCCATTTTACAGATAAGGAAATGGAGGCCAGAGAAGGCAAGTATTATACAACTGCCCCCTCTGGCCTCCATTGTATAAATGGCAGAGCAGCATTCCAGCTCAGAACAGCTTAAATCCAAAAACCATGCTCTGTCCACTGTGCCAGCCACAAACCTGATCTTCCTTCTGAACAAGGGTTAGGGACCCCATCATCCCTACAAATTGGAGGTTGCTAGGCCACCTAGTGCCCCTCTCATCTGCCTCTCAGGCCAGACCCATCCACCCCTCTTATCAGTCCCACACAAACAGAAAAGAGCAGTAGACCGACAATTGCAGGGTGATTAATTCACGCCAGGCACCACGCCAGGCCAGGTCCTGGTGGAAGGCAAAACGTTGTCTCTGTCCTCACGGAACTTAGAACAGCTCTTCAAGGCACACACTCGAAGGTACTCTCCTAGTAACTGATCACAGACCCGTGAGGCTCAGAGAGCTACGTGACTTCCCAAGCCCTGGCAAGCTCCAAAACTGGAGCCTCTAACCACACAGGGCAGTCATTTTCAGCTTCCCTCTAACCAGGGGAACTGAGGGTTGAGCTCCTGCCAAGTTAGGGGTGAGGGAATATCAGCTCATGAAGGTCCCAGGCCCACAGCTGGCAATCAGGGTCACAGCTGCAAATTCCCCAGCGACCCAAGGCTCTCATACTTGATAACATCTGGTTGCCCCAGCAACACCCCTCCCCCTACCCACCCAGAGCCTGCAGCCTCACTAAGCTACCTCAGGTCTATACACCAGTGGCTTCCTTGGGGAGGGGCTCAGCAACCTGGGTCTCAGGTGGGGAAGGGGAGGGACAACTTGAAAAGAAAGTGAGGTCCAGAGAGTGGAAGGACCTTGCCCAAGGCTACACTTAGAGTTCCTGTTCCAGAGCTTTCTGCCCTGGAAGTCTAGAGGTACAGCCCGGGACTGAGGCCATGAGGGAAGCACAGTACACAGCCTCTGCCTCCCCCACCTGCCTGAGAAAGGAGGCTTCCCAGGTTTGAGAAGACACCTAGCTCATGGCCACCCCCCCTTAATATGCAGGGCACACCAGGAAGCACATATGCAAGCTCTAAACTTAGATATAGTCCACCAGGAGGGATGCACCTCCAGAACGTCCCACTGGGGCCACCTCCACAGGTGGGCACTCTCAGGACCACAATCCACAAAGCACACCTAGGCCACCCTAGTCTATGCCCGCCTCACGCACGAGCGACTGCACAGACTCACACAGGGCCTGCCAAGAGGCTGCGTGCACAGAAAGGCAGGTGCATGTACCCACCACTCAGGGGCTTTCCTGAGCCTGGGGACAGGGAGGAATGGGGGAGGGAGCCCCTACCTCCCAAGGCCAAGCGCATGCGCACACACTGTCTTGGCAACATCCTCCATGGGGTGAGGCCTCAACCTGCCCATTACAGAGCAAGGGGCGGGGGAGGTGGCGCACCCACAGCCAGGCAGGCCTGACTCAGGGGAGAAGAATGAGGGGGGAGGGCACAGCTGTCCAGGTGGCCTTGCTCAGGAACCCCCCAGCCCCTGCTCCTGTCTTAACTGCCCCTGGCCGGTCCATGAGCCAGGACTCAGGGTATTCAGAGGCCATGTATAGGTGGACAAAGGAAGGCCCAGAGGGGACCAGGGCCTTCCCCAGGAGGCAGGAGCCTAGAGCATATGTATTTATTCCCACAGAGGCAAGACAAAGGGAAACGAAGAGAAACTTTCAGGCGGAAGCAGAAGCACTTTACAGTTCTCAGAACACTCTCTTCTCCAGTCTCCCAGAACACACCTAACAAGAAACCTGGAAGGCAGGAGTGAAGTTTCCTTTTACGAATGAGCACTAGGAGGCTCCAGGGAAAGTGACTGACTTGCTCAAGGTCACCCAACCCGGAAGCGGCACATCCCAGATTTGAACCTGGATCCAAAAGCCTTAGTGATCCTAAGTCTGAGAAAGTTAATGTGTAAGGGGGGCCACAGCCTCAATCTCTGCCCAGAGAAGGGGGAGCTCTGCATCCCACCTCTGCAGAAGGGGAATACGATCCTTCCTTCCCTAAGTGTCCGGCCCCACCCCAGGCCCCACCCCAGAGGGGACAGAGCTGACTGGCCGGTTCTAAGGTAAATATCGGGGGCCAGGCAGTGCCTGGAGCAGGGAGGGGAGGATCCCATTCTACAGGGTGCCCTGGGGGAACAGGCAATAATGTAGGCAGGAATTAGCTACAATAATATTAATAAATGTCATAATGAGTTTCTGGGCCAGTATTTGCTCCCAACAATGACATAATAATCCCTTTCGGCCAGGGCGCAATTCTGACTTTCCAAAGCCCTTTCCTTTGTTCCTTCCAGGCAAGATTATCCCCATTTTATGGATGCCAGAGGGGCAGCCACCATGAAGTCGCAGAAGAAAGGGCTGGGAACCAGCAGGTCTGGATTCTGCGCCTCAGACAAATGACTCCTCATCTGTAAGGTGGGACTAATACCCGCTTCACAGAGTGCCTGGAAAAGTTAAAGAAAGTCACACAACCAAGAGTGGACACAAAGTATTGCAATGGGGGAGCCTCTGCCTCTCGACAGTGTGAGGGTAAGGAAAGGGCCCTCCGCCTTCCCAACTTACCATGCAAAAATGACAACCTAGTATTTATTTTTTCTTTATAATTTTTTTCCTTTTTTTTTTTAAAGGGGGGAGTGAGGAAGGGGACTCAATTTCATTTTTTTTGAGACAGAGTCTCACTCCATCAGCCTGGGTAGAGTGCAGTGGTGTCATGTAGCTCACTGCAACCTCAAACTCCTGGGCTCAAAGGATCCTCCTGCCTCAGCCTCCCAAGTAGCTGGGACAGCAGACAAGCTCCACCATGTACGACTAATTTTTCTATTTTTAGTAGAGACAGGGTCTCACTCTTGCTCAGGCTGATCTTAAACTCCTGAGCTCAAGCGATCCGCCTGCCTCAGCTTCCCAGAACACTAGGATTACAGGTGTGAGCCACCGGGCCCGGCCCAAACTAGCATTTATTGAATGCCGATGGGATGAGAAACCCCTGGTCTCACTAAATCCTCATCATACAGACGCACTCCTCAAAGGTCAGTGACTTGCCCAAGGTCACACTGCCAATAATGGCTGAGTCAGGATGCGAGCCCAGCTCTGACTGGCTGCAAAACCATGTTCTTCCCATGCCAACAGAGGTCCTCCCGCCCCACCCCCTTTCGGAGCTCACTCTAAGCCTCAAGTGGAGTTAAGGACCATTAAGATAAGGTCAGATAAGGAACACTTAACATCAGCTCCCTATCTCCCTCCCTGACCAGCCCCCATCTGGCAGCCCTGTTTCCCCAGCTTGAGAAGGAAGGGAATTCCAGGCCCAGAGGAGGTATCTCACTGCCCTGGGAGTCAAGACTCCCAGGTTGGAGCTCTCATTACCCCTTCATTGCAGCCTGATCCTGAGCCAGGCACTGCCCTTTCCTGGACCTCAGTTTCTCTATCTGTGATGTGGGAGGGTTGGAGAGATGATCTCTAAAGAGCCCTCGGCATGTGTGACTCTGCCACTAGAAGGAAGGAGGGCAGTGGCTCCCCAATTTAGGTCATGGCCTGGGGCAGCAAGGAGGTTCAGCTTATCTCAGATCCCTCAGATCAGAGAGAACTGGGCCAGCCCCTTACAGGGCTTCCACAAGCAAGTCTCCCCCCAAAAAAGGGGAGAAGATACAGTGGGGCAGGAGAAAGGGCCTTCTCCCAGCTGTGGAACCTACCAGAGACCCCTCTAGGAAGTCTAGAGGCAAGGGGAGGGATGAAAAGAAAAGTCATCCACTGGGCCCTTCCCTCAGTCTCCCCATCTGAAAGATGGGCCCTGTGTATAAACCTGACAGCACAATGCATGGGAACAGGAGGAGGGCGGTATGGTGGGCGGGTCTCCCTGGCTCCCAATTCACATCCTCCATCCAACCTGCCCAGGACCAGGTACCCAGCTGCCTGGGGAGGGAAGAAGAAGGAGGGTTGGGTTGGATGCCTGGGTGCCAAGGCCAAACAATCCCAGCAGGTTACAATGTCTTTCCAGCAGTAGGGAGGCCTTGCCTTACCCACCCCACCCATCTCTACCCTCCAGGGGCATTTGCTCTGCTGGACCAATCCTTCCTGGAGTCTTGGTTTCCCTTCGCAATTCCCCATTTCCCACCTGCTCCCGCTCTGAGCTGGGAGGCAAGCCTTCAATGCTTAGTCCTCAACCCTTGCCCCTCCCCAAGCCCTTCCCCAACTCGTGCTCTCCACACAGTCCAAATCCCCCAGGTCTCAGGCTTTCTTTGCCCAGAGGACCCGCAGGCCCCTCAATCATAAAATGACACCCATCTATCCATAAACTGATTAAGGGCTGTATAATCTGACAGGCTTGAGTTTGAATCGAGATTCAGCCTCTATGTCGCCTTGGGCAAGTGACTTCACTTCTCTGAGCTCCAGCTTCTTCATCTGTAAAATGGGAAAAGCACAAAATCTTCTCACTGTTGGACTGCTGAAGGGCAGGCAAAGGACAAATGAACAAATCGATGTAAAGGGCCAGCATAGGGCCTTATTTTTATCTCTGCTATCATCCCAACCAAGCAACCTCAAGCACAGCAGCCTTCACAGCCCTCTCTGGACCTGACTCCCCAAAACTGATTAATCTCAGGTCCCAGCCTCTACCCTGTCCCCAGTCCTTACCTCATCACCTCTCCCCTGGATTACTGCAATAGCCTCGGAGCTTCCACTCTCATCACCCCATCCCCTAACCTGTCCTGCCTGCACCTGCCCCACCCTGGAGCCATTTGCCTAATACACCGCTTTTGTAGGCTCTTCCCTTACTCAAACGCCTTCGCTGGCTCCCTATGGTCCATAGACCCCAACCCTCTCTGTCCACCTTGCACTCTCTCCCTCTTCCTCTCACAGACTAATCAAATGGATAAGTACTCAACCTCCAATCCTCACCTGGGCCTGTGACAGCAGGCCCAGGTAAGGAAGGACCCTTAACTACTTTTCTCTTCAATCTCCATACTCAGTCTCCACTCTATGCCTTTGCTCACAACCATACCCCACAACAAATCCCTGGTCATGTTCTCTCATTTGATCAACAATTCAGGACTAATTCCAATCCTGCAGCGACTTCAAAAACCAAATTAGGACCAAGTCCTCAGTTTTCTAAAGCTGATCCTAACCCAGAAGCTTTCTGATATACAGCCTAGACTATTTCCCAGCCCCTACACATACTTCTGTGTTGCCCTGACATTGCTTTCTAGTTTTTTAGGAATACCCGTAAAGCTTGGTTGACCCTTGAGTTGCAGCAGGGACTAGACGTGCACAAAGGCTGCTAGAAGCCCCAGGCCTCTTCCTCAAGGGCCAGTGGGCAGGACACTGTAAACACGGCCTTATCTTCTCTCTCCTCCATCACAAATGGTCACAAGTCTGGGCCCACAGTTGGTTCTCAGGAAATCATCAGATCAGAGTGGCCATCAGAGTTGAAGGGCCCCAGGCCTGCCTGCTCCCTGCAGATTCTAGGAGAGTTGGGCACAGCCAGGACTTCGGGGTTGTGGGGGCAGGGAGAGTACTGGAGGATCCTAGAGTCTCTCATCATCATCCACCTTCTGAGGAGTCCTCAAAGAGCCCATCTGAATTTAATTAACCTTTTCCTATTGTTATTTTATCATTACTGTTCCTCGAACTATGGCCAATGGCCTTACACGAGCCCCCACCCCTGCTTCCCTGGACCTCAGTCTCTTCATGCAGGAAATGGCTAGGAACTGTAAGGGTCCCAAGAAGTCACCAAAGCTAAGCCCTCCAGATTTCACAGACATGCCCCCTGTAGGAGCCAGGGTGGTCCAGAAAAGCAGAAGGAATCTGCTCAAGGTCGCCAGACTCTGTGCCAGAGCCACACTGAGAACACAGGCCCCTACTTCCCAGCCCGGCTCTTTCCATCACCCCCTACACAGAGCATGAGATCATCAGGCTGCGGTTCTGAACCTCTAGGAATGTGGGCCATCCTGGGAAACACTGGTGGATTCTTCCCCCAAGAGCGGGGCCCCTCCAGCCCCCCCAGACCAGCAGGTACCCCCAGGGTACCTGCCTCCGTCGGAGACCTCCTGTCTTGGGAAAGAGAGGTTTGGTTCCATCATCCTGTGCCTCCCCCATCTCTGGATTCACCAGGTGAGAAAAATAGGCACCCTCAATGGTCCCTCTTCCAGCACCCCTTAGGACTGTCTCAGGGATACCCTGAACTGCCACACATGTAGGGGGAAACCAAGAATCCCATCTCCCAGCCCTGGGGTTGGAGGCCTTTCCCATTCCCTCTCCTCCCCCTTGGAGGCTGGAATGTGACCCGCGGAGGGATCCCGCAGCAGCCGGGAAGGGCTGCGTTCCAGCTCGGTGGCTGCATTGAAAGGGGGGAGATGCGGCGGCGATCGCGGGGACAACGACGGGTGGAGGCGAGGGAAGGGGAGAGGCCGCGGCGGCGCGGGTGGGGGTAGACAGGGAGCCAAGAAAACCAGTCCGACTCCCGATCGCGCCAGATGGAGGCGGTCCCGAGCCTCCAGCCCCGGGTTTCCTGCTTCTCCCCTCCACCTTTGTCTCCCCTCCCTCCTGCAAACTTTCAGCCTGTTGGGGGCTAAGACCTGGGGAACAAGTGTGTGTGTACTAGTGCCTTAGGGTCTGCCTGTGAGCCTGCGTGTGAGTCTGGTTGGTCTTGCAGTTGAGAAACTGTGTACACATGTGTGCTGGGCAACTGTACCTACATGACTGATGTGTGTGAACGACTGTGTCTGCCCGTGCGTCTGAATCTATGCGTGGGTGTAGTTCGTGTGGCTGTGTAAACCGCAGGCACAGGTATATATGTACCTGGATCTCAGGATCTGTGGAACCTACTGCAATGGGGTGGATGTGATTTTGTGTCTGCATGTGCGTACATCTGAGTGGGTGTTATGTGTGTGACTGTAAACTGCGACCATGTACGCGTGCCCGCTCGTGGGTATGGCTGTGTACGTGTGTCTCTGTGTACATGTGAGCGGTGGGGTCTGCGCGGGGATTCCCGGCCCCCCACACTCACACCCACCAGGTCCCGGGAGGGGGCAGCAGCGGTAGCGACGGCTGCAGCACAGAGACCCTCCTCCATGCCTGCCCCGCCCCCACCCCCGGCCCCTACCTGCCGGCCGCTTCGCCGACCGCCCGAACCGCCAGAAGCTGCGGGCCCGGGGACCGCTGGGGGCCTTCCTCTTGTGGTGTGAGTTGCCCATGGCTGGCGCGGGAGCCGGCGGGGAACCCAAGCGCGGCCCAGCCAGCCCGGCCGCCGGGCCCGCAGCCCCGGGAGGGAGGCAGCGCGACGCGCGGGCGGACACCGCAGGCGCCCCCAGCCCCAGCTCAGCCACACCCCCGAGCTCTGCGGCCAATGGCCGGGACGAGGGCGGGGCCTGACCAGGGGCGGGGCCTGGCGCGCATCCCGTCGGCTCCGCCCCTCCCCGGACCTGGGAGACAGGCTGAGCCGCCCAGCCCAGAGCGCTCAGGGAAAGGCCGGGCGGGTCCAGGTGGGGAAAGCGGGTCGCTCGCTCTCTCAGCCCAGGGCTTGCTCTCTGAAGAGTGTAGTGGAGCTGGGAGAACTAAGGGCCGTGCTCCACACAGGTAGGTCCGGAGCCCTGCTGCTGCTAAGCCCCACCAGCCACCACTCGTGAGTGTCACGTGCCTGTGTATACAAATATGTTGAACTATTTCTGTAGTTATGGTGTTCAAAATCATAGTAGAACCCTTTTATTTTGTGCTTACTATGTGCCATGTATGTGCCAGGCGCTATGCTAATTGTTTTCATGCATTACATGTCATTTCATCCACAAGACAACTGTGGAAATCATATCCATTTTACAGACAGGAAAATTGAGGTTGCTTGAAGTCAACTGACTCAAAGTCAAACAGCATTAAGCTACAGAGCCAGGACTCAAACTCAGACTGACTCTGATACCTACTGCTCCATGTCACCACCTCTCCAGCTCATCTGTGAATCTGCATGACCTTGAAGACATGTAATTGGATATCTGTGTGTAACTGTGTTCTTGAATGTGGCTGTGTAGTTGTAAACCTATGTATGTATCTGTGACCTTCACATGTGGGTTCCTCTGTGTATAATCGACTGTGAGTGACTGTATCAATATAATTGAGTCTAGGCCAGGCGAGGTGGCTCATGCCTGTAATCCTAGCACTCTGGGAAGCTGAGGCAGGAGGATTGCTTGAGGTCAGGAGTTCGAGACCAGCCTAAGCCCTAAGAAAGAGCGAGACCTCGTCTCTACTAAAAATAGAAAAAAAAATTAGCAGGGCATGGTGGTGCATGCCTGTAGTCCCAACTACTTGGGAGGCTGAGGCAGGAGGATCCCTTGAGCCCAGGAGCTGGAGGTTGCCGTGAGCTAGGCCAACACCATGGCACTCTATTCTGGGCGACACAGTGAGATGCTGTCTCAAAAAAAAAAATTGACTCTGTTTTCATGTCTAAGTGTGTGCTTTTATGTATTTGCCTATGTAATTGTGACTATCTCAGAGTGGCTGAATATCACTGATTTTGTGTATTTAAGTGTGTAACAGTTTGTATGCATGTATGTATAAATTTGTCTATAAGACTGTGTAATTACCTGTGCTTTTTGTGTGGCAGTATGACTGTGCAATTGTGTTTGTTGAGTGTATGCCCATATCTACACTTTGTGTGTAAATAATGGAATGTCTAGGTAAACATATGTGAAACCCCCCATGTCTGTGTGCCTATGAAGTTGTATGCCTCTTACCCATCTCCCCTTATATGGGTCTTTGTTTTTCAAAGCCCAGGCCAACCCTTACCTCTTGTGAAAGCCTTCATGGCTACCCAAGGCTCCCACCTCTGTGTCTTCACAGGTGCTCGTGCTCTTGTGCCGAGGGACCTGACCAGGGCCCCACTGCCTGGGCAGTGACTCTCCTTTACCATCACTCTGCCCCATCTCTCCAACTCAGAGCAGCATGGTGTAGCAGAGAGCACTGGGCTGGGAGTCCAGAGCCCTCAGGTCTAGTACCCATGTGGCTCATCCTTTCTGCCACCTGGCCAAGCCCCTCCACTATACAACACTGCCTCTTCTTCCCAGTGCCTCCAGGACACCCTGTTCCCTCCCTGTAAAATGGGAGCATCAAAGCTCATCCCAGCCCTCTCTGAGGCCCATCTCTTGCTCAGAATCTGAGGGTGACAACAGCGCAGACCTTGAAGGGCTGGCATTTTATTCATCCATAGAAAATATACATTGAGCATATACTGTGTACCAAGCTTTGTGCACCAGTCTCCCCACTTTGCACAGAGAAGAGGGTCCTGGTGTGGAAGCTGAAAAAGACCTCAGAGATCTGCTAGCCCAATTCCCTGGATTTACAGACAGGGAAATGCAGGCCCATAAAGAGGACAGCTGGTACAGGGGAGCAGAGGGAACACCCAAGGGTAAAGTCTAAATTTCTTGGCATGAATTGACTGAGGACAGGTATGTGAAGAACCTCAAAGGATGTCTGGAGTGTAGCAGGTGCCTTGGCCTTCATGGGAGGCCTTGTAGAAGCTGCATCGGTTCAGCCTCATCTCCAACCACATCCTTCTCATTCTCAGAGCTCAGCCACACAAAACTGTTTGCCACTCCCCGGTGCACACCTTCGGGCCTCCATGCCTGCCGTCTCCTCTTCCACCTTTGCTGACAGATGCCTTTTCATCCTCACGGCCCTGCTCCTCCAGAAGTCTTCTTTATGCCTCCTCCTCCCCCAGCTCAGTTCTCTATGCTCCCACAGCCATTAGTGCTGCCCTCTGATATAGTACTGATCATACCTCAGGGCTCCCCAGCACCCTGGGTAACACTATTCCAGCACTTTTTTTAGAGAGAGAGAGACAGGGTCTCACTCTGTCACCCAAGCTGGAGCACAGTGGCTCAATCATAGCTCACTGCAGGCTCCAATTCCTGGGCTCAAGCAATCGTGTGCCACTGTGCCTAATTTTTCTTATTTTTTGTAGAGGCAGGGTCTCACTATGTTGCCCAAGCTGGTCTCAAAATCCTGGCCTCAAGAAATCCTCCTACCTTGGCCTCCCAAAGTGCTGGGATTACAGGAGTGATCCACTGCCCCGCTGGCTCATCCCAGCACTTTCCTTGAGACAACATTTCCTTTTGGTATCTGCCTTTTCAACCAGAACAGTTTCCTCCAGAGCAGTGACTGTCTCACTTCTCTTAGCAACCCCAAGCTCAGCACACAGCAGGTGTACCATATGTGTGGAACAGAAACTGGTGGTAGGCTGGGCGCAGTGGCTCACACCTGTAATCCTAACGCTCTGGGAGGCTAAGATGAGAGGATCACTTGAGCTCAGGAGTTCAAGACCAGCCTGAGCAAGAGTGAGACGCCCCCCCCACCCCAACTCTACTAAAAATAGAAAAAATTAGCCGGACATGGTGGCACACGCCTGTAATCCCAGCTACTTGGGAAGCTGAGGCAGGAAGATCAACTGAGCCCAGGAATTTAAGGTTGCTGTGAGCTAGGCTGATGCCACGGCACTCTAGCCCAGGTGACAGAGCAAGACTCTGTGGAAAGAAAGGAAGGAAAGAAAGGAAGGAAGGAAAGAAAGAAACTGGTGGAGGTGGAGACGGTGGGGCTTGGGTACTATGTACTATTGTAGTAGCGATGATGGCACTTGTTTACTGCTGGTGGTGGCAGTGGAGGTGTTGCACAGTGATGGAGGCGTATGGACCAGAACCCCAGGAACCACAGGACTGGACCTGAGTGCCTCCTGATTCTCTTGGAGAATGGTGGTAAAGGCCTCAGCAGGCTAGAGACTTGGAGGAGAGTATCCTAAGCAGACAGGAGACCCTACTTAGTAATCGTCCTACCAGAAGCCTCCAGGGAATCATGCACTTTGCAAAAAGATTCTGGGTTTAAACCCTCTGTGGGCTGAGCTGTCTCTATCTCCCGTCTCATGCCCCACACACAGCTGGGCACCCTGTGAGTGGGGCTGACAGTCCTTTGATGAAGCAGCCCCCTAGGAGAGTGGAGCACAAGGGCATAGAGTTCAGCGGGGTATACTAATGGGGGAGGCAGACAGAGATTTCACCCCTCCTGCCCAAGGAAGCTGCAGGGATTGGCCGACTTCCCCAAGTCAGCTAAGGGGCTGGAAATGGCCTTGGGGTGTAAACATGGAAGGTGTGTGTCCCTGCTCTGCCAGCCCCACCATGTTCACCGTGGCCCAAACAATATACAATGCCTCCTCTCATTAGATTTCTTCAGCATGTGACAGGCCATGAGCAGCTGAGACAGCTTTGAGGGTCTGGAGAGAGAGGGATTTCCAAGGGGCAGGTGGGGAGGGGAGGCTCTCGATCTGCCTCTGCTGACAACAGTGTAGATTTTGGGGGCCACAGAGTTCAGCCACCCCAGTCTGGCAGACCTTGCTGGGAGCCCTGCTTCAGGAACTGCAGAGAGTGAATAGTGGGGGGAGGGCACACTGATCGACGGCCCCTCCCAGGCCTGAAGGAAATTTCCAGAAGGGTGAGGGAGAGACAGTTGGAACCAGCCCCTGAAGGTGTCAGAGGTAGGGGAGGGAAGGGGAGGTGCCCTTGGCCTCCACTTCCTTCTCCGTTCTTCCCACCCCTCATAAAGGCACCTCCTAGGGACAGGATCTTCCTTTTAAAGTCTGAACAAAGGAGTGGGGAAGGTGCAGTCTGCCTGGCAGGTATGGGCTCCTGGTCTGCCTGTGACCTTGAGCAAGTCACTTCCTCCTCTGGGCCTCAACTGCCCATCTGTATGTGCCATGAGGGCTCCCTGTGACATCTCAGGCCATCAACTCCAAGCAACTACGATCCAGAGATGCCCGTGTCTGGGGGCCCGTGTCAGATCATCACCTTTCCCAAAGCCATTTAGTGCCAGGCCCTGTTCGGGGCAGGGCAGAAGGCAGTAGCAGTCAACCCAGCCCCTGCCCTCAGGGTACTCAGAATAGTGAATGGCCATATCTGTGCCCCACAGAACCCCAGATAGCCGGCTGGTCCCAGGCCCTCGCAGGTGCCTTGCCTGACTCCAGCACCAGGTCCCTCAACCCCCGCTTCCCCTCATCCTTCAATTTTAGCTCAAGTGTCACCTCCCTGGGAAAGCCATCCCTGTTCATCCCCAGGGATCATGGGGCTTTCTCCTTTGTCACACTTTTTGACCCATAATTCCTTGTTCGATGTCTGATCCCCCTCCACATACACTGAAATTGCTCCTGAGGACCGGACCTTGTCTCTCTTGTTCATCCTCAGTGCCTGGCACATAACAGGTACTTAGGAAATATTTGTGAAATAAATGAGTCAGGCTCCCTGTCCCAGCTAGACCCTAGGCAGGTATTGCCCATCCTTACACAGGGGCCTGGGAGAGCTAGGCAGAGCAGCCATCCTGCCACATTCTTACTGAGGACCCCCAGGCTCCCCTGTGGAAGCCATTCCCCTATTGGATGTATCCCATAGCAGAGGGAACTCTGCCCCATTACATTAGTTCAGGCCACAGGCTGAGGACAGTGAGATGCCCCTCCCCAAGAAGGTGGTGGCCAGGAAAGCATATACTACCCAACTCCTAATCTCTTCAGCACCCTGTTCTAGTGTCTAGGGGCAATAATTTCTCCTGGGAGTATCACAGAGATGATGAAGTTGGGCCTTGAGGGATGAATAGGAGTTCACTGGATAGAAAAGTGAAGGGAAGCACATTCTAGGCAGGGGAAACAGCACGTGCAATGACACAGAATGTGAAAATACATGGATTGTTTATTGAAAGGCAAACAGATGCCACCTTGACCTCAGAGAGGCAAAGTGCCCACTACCCCAAGAGACTGTGGGCCGTTACTTTGCTTTAGTGCTATCTAGCCCTCTTCCTCAGCAGGGAAAAATGGCATTATTCATACTGGACTCTCCTTACCCACCTTCCTATGACGTCCAGGCCACTGGGTCTCAGTGTCTCATCCAGCTGTCCAAAGGCAGGCTCGCTCCTCCAGCCTATCCTCAAACCCACAGAATCCCAGAACTAGCAAGGGTCTCAGAGGCCATTAAACCCCACAAGACAGGACATGGCTGGCCCAAAGTGGAGCAGGACATGCCCAAGGTCATGCAGCAGAGCAGAGCTCAAACTCAGGAGTCCCTCCACAATTCCACGCCAAGCACAGTCGTCCCGAAGTGGTGGGTGGCCAGAAGGAAACTTGGGGAGGCTGCCATGAGTTCACGGGATTAAGTCTGCCGGGCCTGAGAGAGCGGCTCCTACCCATCAGCTGCTGCCCACTGCCTGGGAGAAACCCTCCGAATAGCTACATCCTCCTTTCTCCAGAGCTAGTCCTAGGACTCTACGGAGGTTACCCCCCTCCAGACTCAGAAACACATCCAACATCCTATTGCTTGTGGAATGTGGCCTCTGGAGGCAGACTGAGCGGCTCTGTCATTACTGAGAATTCACATTACTGTGAATATCACTTCCACACAGGTGGGGACCTTGCCTGTCTGGTCCTCAGGCATTCTCATCACCTTGAACAATGCCTGACACTGCACGGTAAAGAATATGTCTTTTTCAAATGAATGAATCTGAGTGACCCTGAGCAACTTACTTTTACCCTCTGAAAGGGCCTTTTTTCACACCTACAAAGGGTGATAACTGCCCACCTCACAGGTTGTCTGGAGGACAAGGGAAGACTTTCATGAAAATGCCTGGCTAGGCCAGCACAGTGGCTCAAGCCTGTAATCCCAGCATTTTGCGTGGCTGAGGCAGGAAGATGGCTTGAGCCAGGAGTTCGAGGTCAACCTGAGCAACACACGAAGACCCCATCTCTACAAAAAATAGAAAAATTAGCCAGGTGTGGTAGTGAGCACCTGTAGTCCCAGGTAGTCAAGAGGCTGAGGCAGGAGGATCGCTTGAGCCCAGGAGCTTGAGGTTGCAGTGAGCTATGATCATGCCACTGCACTCTAGCCCAGGTGACAGAATGAGACCCTGTCTCAAAAAAATTTTTGTTAATTAAAAAAAAAAAAAGCTTGGCCAGGGTCTGGCAGATAGCCTTCCTGTTACTTCTCTTCTGCAGACCAGCCAGGACCCTGCTCTCATTCCACAGTCTGCCCGCCTCCTCCAGAAAGCCTCCCCTGATTATCTGCTGGGCTCCAGTCCTGGCACCTGTCCCAGAAACACTTCCTTCCCACACACTTGTCTAGAGTCCAGGTGATATTTCTGGAAAATATGGATCCCTGTTTTTGTTTTTTTTAACTTTATCTTACATCTGAGTCCTCCCGTGGCACAAAGGTGAGACTCCACCTTCTGTGAATCCCCCGCAGTAATCGTCATCACGGGGTAACCAAGTGAGTTGTTTTCCAAACACAGAGCAGGATGAACTTAGCCAATGCCCAAGTCCTCGGCATCACGACGGCAGAAACCTGCCACCTCGTGCATCACGCTCCCCAGTTCACAAAGCACTTGCATGTCTGCTATCTAATTTGATCCTTGAACTACCCCTGCAAAGCCAGGATTTATTATCCCTATTTTACAGATAAAGAAACTGAGGCTTAAAGGGGTGAATAATCTGCCAGCTTCACATAGCTTGAGAGGGCGGCAGAGTTGTTCTTGTCAGCCTCAGAGCCCATTCCTTCCAGACTGGGCCCTTAGAGCTCAGATGACTAAACTTATAAACACAATAATAGAAACCCCTTTCATTTCTATGGTGACTTCTCTTTCATATAATTTTCACATCTGGCCAGGCATGGTGGCTCACACCTATAATCCCAGCATTTTGGGAAACTAAGGTAGGAGGATCATTTGAGGTCAGGAGTTCTAGACCAGCTTGGGCAACATAATGAGACCCCATCTCTTAAAAAAATTAAAAATTAAAAAATTAAAAATCAAAATTTTCACATCCTCTCTTGTGAGAATCTTGGTGAAACAGAAAGGTCACAGACCCATCAAGGCAATGTCCAGCCAGAGGATCATGCCTGTGACACCCTTTCTTCCCCTTGAGACAGTAATGGAATCAGTGAGTCCCCAGAGAAGTTACTGTCGAATGTCATGGGGCTTGCTAGTAGCTGAGCCAGGATTTAAACTCTGATTTGCCTGACTCTGATACTGTCCCCTTCTGTCAAGCTCCCTCACATCTCTCTGGGCCATTTTCCACCTGTAAAGTGGGTTGGATGAGATCTTTAAGCCTTACCCCCTGTTCTGTGTCCTTCGGAGAGTCATGAAAACAGTACCAGTTTTGGAGGCAGGTGATTTGAGTTTAAATCCCATTTTGGTCAAATCACTCACTCACTGTTCCTGAGCCTCAAATTTTTACATCTGCAAACGAGATCAAATGAGGCAATGGATACAGGGCTCCCGACACATTCAGAACAATTAATAAATGTCAGATTTCCTCTCTTCTTCTAAGACTGTGCAGGGCAGTGAGGGCAACAGGGAATCCCGGAAGACTGGTGCTCAAAATTCTACTACTAGCTCAGTTTTCCCATCTCATATTAGGAGAGTCAGATTAGAACAGTCAAGACGGCATCTCTTATGTCTTTGGTTCAGAGATTGGAATACAGGAGATAAAGTCTCCTGACCCCCCCAGGAATTTCCTGTGTAGCCTTCCTCCCCACCGCCCCACCTTCATTCTGGACATTCTCCCTGAAAGAGTTAAGCCTTCTTCTGGCTTCTCCTTCCTTGCCAGCAGTGCCAGTGGAGATTAGAAGGATCAGATTTATTTCTCTTAATAAACAGAAAAGAAGGTGGGCCAGGCAGGTGACAAGGAAACAACTGCAATAATAGGAGACTGGAGCAAAAGGGAACAGGACTTCCTCCAGTGGTACCTGGGGCCACCTCCAGCCTGGGGGAAACAACAGCCAGGGGCAGGGAGGTGTTGCCCATGCACGTGGGCTCACATAAGGCCAACCTGCTGCCCAGAAAGCTCAGTGCCACCCAATACCAAACACAAGGCCGGGAGAGGCCTGACCAGTGACCCAATGACCCCAAACCCAGGCTGTTGTAACAGGGACCTACAGGCTCAGCTTTTCCAGCCCCTCTGCCTTCAGACCCATCTGCCCTGGGGTACGACACTAGTCCACTAGCCTTCTGCCTGCCAATCCTGACAGTCTGACCACAATCCAGCCTGCTGCAATTCTGACCCATGTCTACTTGAGAGAGATGGAGATGACTTCAGACTGAATCCCAGTGGGACAGCCCTGGGACAGACTCCATGCCCTGCTAGGACTGCAAAGCCCTTGGAAACACCCCTCACCCAAACCTTCCCTCAGGGCTTGGCCCAGCCATCCCAACCCCAGCGCTCTGACTTCTATTTGTGGCTGGGCCGCAGGGGAGCAGGGCCCTTATCCAAAAGGAAGATCAGGCCGGATGCAATCACACAAGAGGCTTTCCACCCTCTTCCTGACCCTTAAAGTGTTCCTTCTAATTCTCCTCCAGAGGAGGTGGTTAAAGGACACTGGGAGGGTAAACACTGTCGAATGGGATGGGCCCACACACCCCGCCATTTCCTCACCTCCAGCACTGCAGCAGGAGGATGGGAAAGGTAGACTTCTGAGCCCCACCCTCTTGCAGAAACTCACGCCCTCCCCACCAAAAGGAAGACAGAAATGGGGAAACGAGGAAGACCCAAGCAAGTGGCCAAAAGTAAAATGACTCCAGCGGGGATAGGCCAGGTCAGCGTCCCCTCCTTTCAGGCTGCCCATCTATCAGGGGAAGCCCAGGGGCTCAAAACTCATAAAGACTGGGAATTAACTGTTGTGTTTTAAGTACCCACCACAGCTCAGGTACAGCCTTTCCATTTAGCTTGGGCCTCAGTTTCCCCCATCTGTAAGCACACTCCTGACATTGGCATGTCCCCTCTACCAGGTCTGGGGGAAGGAGTGATGGGGCCGGGTGGTTGGTTCATCATAGTGAGCTCACCACCCCAGGAGATGGATGTTTGTGGTTTGGCCCAGGTGAGCGGTGAGGGGGGCCAGGTGGGAAAAGCTAACACTGCTAAGAACCTAAGGCATGCTATGCTCCGTGCTGGGTCCTTTGTGGGGCTGGATCCACCTAAAGGGCTGAAACTCCTTTGGAGTGCAGTTGACCTTCCAGACCCAGAGGGACCCCCCCCCTTCAAGGCCACCTGCCTCTCCCATTGGCCACTGGCCAGAGTCAAGTCCCTCACCCCCCTGACTCAGCAGAGGGCAGAACCAGGGTGAGCCTGGGGGAGGGGGAATTGCCTCACCGCCCCAGAGCCAGACTGCCAGCACTTCCTGCCTAAGCCAGGGGATCTCTGCCCCAGCCGGGGGTCCCCTCCGCTCAGAGTGGGGCCGGGCTCAGTGCGAGGGGGCGATGCAGGATGAGGGTGCTCGGGCTGAGTCCCGGGCTCCTCGCTCCCCTAGCACCGGCACCTAGGTGGTCATCCTTCTCCGACATGCCGCGGACCCCCGGCATAGCCACCCCGGCCGCACCCACGGCGCCTCCCGGCGCTCAGCCCAGGTGCCCGGGCGCCTTACCTCGGCCTTTGCCCTTGGCCCTCTTGGCCTTGTCGTCCGCCTTCTTGGCGCGGGGAGCTGCCGATTCGGCGCCCTCGGCCCCCGCCGCCTTCTTCTTGCGCCGCTTGCCCCGCAGCCAGCTGAAGGCGCGGCGGAGGCCCGAGCGGGACTTCTTTCTGCGCGGGGGACCGCCCGGGCCCCCCGGCTCCTCGGCCGCAGGTGCGGCTGGGGGCGCGCGGGCCGCCATGGCGCGGCGGGCGGACCGGGCGCGGGGTCAGGCCCCCTGCGGCGCGGCGCCCATGCCCGGGGGCGGCCGTCGCGGGGAGACGCGCGGGGAGAAAAGTTTGGGCGGCGGAGGCCGAGCGAGCGCGGCGGGAGCGGCGCGGGAGGGGCCGGGCGGGCGGGGCGCGGAGGCCGGCCCGGAGGGAAGGAGCCGGGGCGGGAGCGGCTGCGGGGCGGGAGCGGCGCTGCCTGCTGCTCCTCCCCGCCTCCCCGGGCCCGGCTAGGGCGAGGTCGGGTCCCGAGAGAAGGGGGTCCCGGGAGCCCGGGGCGGGGTCGTGCGGCGGCCAGATCCCCAGGGGGCGGGGTCGCGGGGCCGGTCCCGGAGGGGGCACCCCGGGGAGGGGGGTTCGGAAGAGGGTGGTACGGAGGTGGGGATGGCAAGGAGAAGGGCTCAGCGAAGGGAAACAGAAATGCTGGGGTGGGTCCCCAGGAGAGTTTGGGAAGAGATGGGGGATTCTGGAATTCTTTTGCTGGAATAAGGGAATTCGGAGAATTCCTTCCAGGACCCGGACAGCACTAGGGGGGCTTACTGGAGGAACAGAGGCCTCAGAGAGGACCTGTGACCTACAGGGGGCATCTTCCTCCCTTCTGGGACTGGGAGTCGCCCCTGGCTCCTTACCAAGTCTTACCCCAGGCTCCAACAAGCCTCAGTGTACTAATGGACCAACGGCCTCCTGGGTCCCCGCTTTGCCCTTTGGTGGCTGGGGATAGTCCTTCCTCAGTTTACCGTTAGGCTAGGCTTTGAGGCCCCAGGGCACCCTTCCTGGGTCAGAATTTCCCACCCAGATGCTCCTGGACCCTGATGAGAGCAGATCTTTGGGCAGGTGAGAAGTATGACTGGGGAGGCTGGTGGGAAAGGAAGCCTTCAGAAGTCCTGAAAATGCTGTGCTCATTTCCTCCAGGCCTCTGGCTCTTTATTATAGCTGACCAAGCCCTTCCATATCACCTGATCCCACAACAAGCTAAGATGGAAGCAGAGCTGGGAGCGTTACCCCTAGTACAGGAGGGAAATTGAGGCCAGGAGGGGACAGGGGTTGCCCAAGAGCACAGAGGTGTTCAGTAGCAGATGAGCCAAGAGGAGCATCTGGGTCTTGTCTCTGGTCCTAGGCTTCAAGCCCTAGGGGCTAGACATTGCCCTAGGGGCCAGCTGTGGGGTCAGCACCCTTGGACGCTCTCCTTCCATCCCTAGAAGGGCCTGTGATCATCCCAGCACTTACAGTTTGTCACCCAGCATGACCCTGGTCACAAAGCTTTATTCCAGCCTTGGTCTCGATGAGGGCAGGACCCATTTGTCTGGGGCTCCCAGCCCAGCTAACCCTGACACACTGTAGACAGCACTCACTATCACACTGTAGGATGGTTAGAGGGAAGGACCCACCTCTTCCTCTGTTAGTTGGCAAGCATTGAAGGAAAGGTGTTACAGGCAGGACTGAGACTTGCAGAGAGAGTGATACTCGGGGTCTTGGCCTGTTGGATAAGTCTGGATGCATGGAGAATGCAGGAAGGCAAACATACTTTGGCCTTTGGAAGGGGTGGTCAGGAGAGGGATTTGGTTCATCTCACACCCACATCAACCCTTGCAGCACCTCCTTCTTCCCAGTGGCCAAGCCTGGCTAAATAATTTGCAGGGCCCATTGCAAAATGCAGATGCAGGGCTCTTTGTTCAAAAAGTATTAAGAATTTCAAGAGGCAACAGCCAAGCATTCAATCAAGCACAGGGCGATGTGGGACTGTACAGTGCACATGCCTGTGAAGAAGTTGGCCCTGCCAGTGGCTCCTAATTCCTCAGGGAAGGCTCCCCTCAAACTAGACTCCCCAGGAGTCACGCCACACATTGGATCCCCTGATTCAGAGATAGGGAGAGGAAGGAGGGGAATGAGGAAGTCAGGGCTGTATTCCCTTCCCTGCTCCTAACTCCAGCACTCAGACATTCTCATCCGCCCGCCTGTACCACCCTCAGACTGGCAGCCCCAGCCTTCCCTCTTGTACCCTGACCTAATGCTCCTGAGACACCTGGGCAGGGCTGGCTAGCCTGGGAAGGGCCAGTCTGCGTCCCAGCTGCAGCTGAATCCTGCCCCTGGATTAATGATTGCTCAGCTCAACCACATTTCTCCGCTGGCCTTGCAGGCAGCTGAGGGAGCCTACTTCCCAGTAGTCCCTATTGACAGGGCCCAAAGTCCAACCTGGAGCCAGGCTGTCACCTGACCAGGCAGAAAACTGCCAACCTGTCCCCAGGGAGGAACCAGCAATAACCAGGCTTGAGGCAGCAGCCCAAGGGCCCTCCAGCTTTGCCCCTCTGTTTTTGGAAAGCTGAGGACTACCTCAATGTTGCCCTCACACTCCCCAACCCCCTCCCACTTGGGAGATCTGCGTCCACAGGAGCCAGCTTTGTCCCCTTTGTCCCCTGTGGGGCCTGGCCTCTTCCGGCATAACTCCTCATTGCAGCCTGGGCAGCCAGGCCAAGGTGTGGCTGAGCCTCCTTCTTTTTATGGGAAAGACCAGGAAAGGACAGAGAGCCTGGGGGTGGGAGCACCTGTGGCTTCCCTCAGTGCTTAGACCAATTGGAGGGGCCAGAATTAAAACAGGGCAGAGCAGTCCTGCAAAGTTGAAGACCCTCAGGTTTGGTGGGCGAGTTTGCAGGTTCCAGCCAGCATTCCAGTGTCCCTAATCCCAGGCTCTGGCAGCCGTGTTAACATTTCAAACAACCTCCCTGCTGAGGTCTTCTTTGATCCTCCCAGCTTCTCTTAGAATCAGGCCCCAAGCCTAATTCGACCCATTTTCCCTTCCCCCACAGGGTTGAGAGGAGAAATAACTCAAGGTGTTAGTGGTGTGTGGCTGGCTCACACAGTCTTATAGGCCCCCAGCTCTGAGTTGGTGCCAGCTCCTGGGAGGCTGTGGGACAGAAGGAAAGAGGAGAGGGAAGCGGATCAGGAGCCAGGGGAGGAGAGAGGTGCTTGTGGCCACTATCCCGTCTCCAGGTCTCCAGTGTGCAACAAGTTGTTTCCCTTCATTCTTTCAATAAACATCTCCCAGGCACCAGCTCTGTGTTCTAGCTTTCAGAGATTGACCACAGATATTCAGTGATCAGAGCGTCCACTCTCTTCGCTGTACACACAGTGTAGAAAAGTGGTTTTTGCCGGGTGTAGTGGCTCACGCCTGTAATCCTAGCACTCTGGGAGGCCAAGGCAGGAGGATCACTGGAGCCCAGGAGTTGGAGGTTACTGTGAGCTAAGATGATGCCACTGCACTCTACCTGGGGCAACAGAGCGAGACTCTGTCTCAGAAAAAAAAATGGTTTTCAAACTTTTTCTTTTAGTAATAGAAACTTTTTTCTCCCTCAAACAAAATCTACCCCAAATTCAGATGGATAAAGTAGATTAAAGCGATATTTTATAAGTTTATTTTATAAATGAAAACTTATAACTTTTACTTACCATAAAGTAAATCAGTGGGAACAGTGATGACATTTTCATGGACTACGAATTTGAAGCCCTGAGTTACAGGGGATGTTCTGGTTTTATCTGAGTGCCAGCATTCGGTTTATTCCTGCAGCAGTCTGTTTGAGTTGGTGGGTAAGTAAAAAATACTGAGTTTCATAGGTAAGCAGGGGCAAATGGTAAGAGTTTTAACAACTTGGCAGACATGTCAGGAAAAGCTTTATTCTGAGGTCTACACAGAAACAAGTTACCCAGCCAGCCCAGCTTAATGGCCTGTTGAAAGTTAGCACAACCTCGAATGTACATGTGTACCTACATACGTGTTTTTCTTTTTTCTTTTTCATTTTTTTTTTTTTTTGAGACAGAGTCTCAAAAAAATTGCCTGGGCTAGAGTGCCATGGCGTCAGCCCAGCTCACAGCAACCTCAAATTCCTGGGCTCAAGTGATCCTCCTGCCTTAGCCTCCCAAGTAGCTGGGACTACAGGCATGTGACACCATGCCCAGCTAATTTAAACATATATATATTTTTAGTTGTCCAGCTAATTTCTTTTTTTTTTTTTTTTTTAGTAGAGACAGGGTCTCCCTCTTACTCAGGCTGGTCTCAAACTCCTGAGCTGAAGTGATCCTCCCGCCTCGGCCTCCCAGAGTGCTAGGATTACAGGCATGAGCCACCACGCCCGGCCCATACATGTTTTTCATTACTTTAAAAAATGTCTGTAGGCCAGGCAAGGAGGCTCACACCCGTAATCCCAACACTTTGGGAGGCTGAGACAGGAGGAGTACTTGAGGCCAGGAGTTTGGGAACAATCCAGGCAATATTGTAAGACACTGCCCCTTACAAAAAAATTTAAAAATTAGCCAGCCATGGTGGCTTGAGCCTATAGTCCCAGCTACTCTGGAGGCTGAGATGGGAGAATCGCTTGAGCCCAGGAGTCGGAGGCTGCAGTGAGCTCTAATCAGGCCACTGACAATCCTGGGCAACAGAGTGAGACCCTGTCTCTAAAAAGAAAAAAGTTGTTTTTTTTTTTTTTCAGACAGAGTCTCACTCTTATGCCCAGGCTAGAGTGCGTGCCGTGGCGTCAGCCTACCTCACAGCAACCTCACACTCCTGGGTTCAAGCAATCCTTCTGCCTCAGCCTCCCGAGTAGCTGGGACTACAGGCATGTGCCACCATGCCCGGCTAATTTTTCTATATATTTTTAGTTGTCCAATTAATTTCTTTCTATTTTTAGTA